>JAUZST010026758.1:295-30415 GCA_034779995.1 Parotocinclus haroldoi | reverse complement strand
ATATTCATATTCAGGTGAGCTTCTGTAAATTATACTAGCAATTGTAATGGTTAAAGTAATAACAACCCAAATACATAGCAACACAATAAGTGATTTGGCAGAGTTTAAATTCTTAAGATGGCCTGTGAGCAGGTAGAGTTGAGGACTTTGCTGTATGCATCAGAAGGTACAACAGCAACTGCCTGATTTCAAGACGTTCATCTGAAATCCAGAGTTATCATGCAGCAGTATTAAGGGATCCACATGAATGTAAACATTATTTAGACCTTTGTCACTTGTCCCTTTGTCAAAGCATCTCTGCACTTCCAGATAACCCAAGAGCAAATGTATTAAACAATCAGACAGAACAATCTCTGTTAAAAACATCTATTAAATCACTATATGATTCCCACCATCCCACTCCTGTCCTGTTTAAAGACTTAATTCATGTTTAACTTGTATGTAGAATAATATGATGGGGTACTGGGGTGGGACAGCAGTCCAAGAGGGTAGCCCACCAATGTAGGTTACTTTCACATGCAGGCAGACAACTGATAGAGATAGTACAGCTAGATTCCCCAGATAAACGGGATCTGCAGATTTTGTAGATCTATTGCTGACCTATTATAGACAGACCTGTAGAGGGCCGTGTTGCCCAAGTGTAACGGTCTACCGTAAAGCAAGTAGTATTCACGCTCCAGTAAATGAAGTTTCCAGCCTTCCTGCTGAGACAAACATAGATCAAATGTCTGCACAGAAACTAAGCAACGCTTAGCATGATCAGCATAAAACCCAGATCTGCAAGAGTGAACACATTATCTCAGCAAAAAGAAAAGAAAGAAAGAAACTGTTTATATTGCAACAATAGTCTACTTAGTGACCAGTTTAGTTTTGTATAGGTGTAGACCAAGATATTAGGTCTATGCTTAAAAAATAACCAAACTAAACCACACAACCCAACAGCAAAGACCAATTATGATGTGTTTTTGTTCCCTATATGCTGGGGGTGTTTCACAAATCAGGACTTCTCTATTAACGAGACAACATAAGCCAGAAACGAGGACTGTCCAATTGGAACACCCCCAACACTTTTCCTAGTGGACAGGCTTGACTTTGGATTTAATCTGGCTAAATCCTACTTTGTGAAATACCCTGCTGGCCAATCTGCAAGGCCGTGTACATTTAATTGTCCTGTATGATTGTTAGTTCTTGTCGGCTTGTAATGGTTTACCTAGTGAACCATGCTCTAGGGCAGCTTGGCAATACTGGGATTTCCTGGGATTTGAACCTTCTGATCAATAGTTAAGTTTGTTAACATTTTCAGCATTTAGCAGATGCTCTTATCCTGTCCAAGCAAGGCAGCCTGCTCAACGACTCAACAGTGGCAGCTTGGAATAGGTAGGATTTGAACCCTGAACCTTCTGGTCCATAGTCCAGTATCTTATCCACAGTCCCACTGTGTTAACCAGTGAGCTGCCACTGTCCACCTCTGGAGCTCATCACAAAGCTGCCTCTGATATGCAGCACATTATTTTGCAGTCAAATAATTTGCTTTTCTTTAGGAATGGCAAGCAGTCGAACCTTTGAAGATGTGAGAAATGTAATTCTTTCAGCTCATAAAAACACTGGGGCTCAGGATAAAGTTGAGTTCTACAACACTTGGGCTGAAAACTATGAACAGGTAGCCTAGACGATGGCACGTAACATTTTTTTTAAATCTCGATAATGCTGATCAATAAAAAAAAATTGCAGCCAATCTATAAAATGTATGTTTGTTTTAAGGATGTAGCCTTGTTGGACTACCAAGCTCCTCTTTTAGCTGCCGAATGCATTACTTCATTCTCCAGTGATGATAAAGACAAAGCTGTTATTCTGGATGTAGCCTGTGGGACAGGCTTGGTCGCTGCACACGTAAGACTTTTACACACACACAGACACGCACGCACACGCACACACACACACACACACAAAATAGAAATGCTAACATCATAGTTCTGTTTGATTTCATCCTGCTCAAGCTGAGGAGAATGGGGTTTCAGCAGTTTGTTGGAGTGGATGGGAGTGAAGGAATGTTGAATCTGGCAAGGAAAACAGGACTTTATCAGGAGCTGAAGCAGTGCATGCTGGGACAGGAGTGCTTACCAGTGGAAGACGGTATTAAGATTTTCTTTACTGTATAAGTTACCAGACCTGTACCGTGCTTTATTATTGGACGTTTTATATTGTACTTTATATATTTAAGAACTGTTCTTAGTATTATTGTTATTTTACTTTCCACACTTAAGCATTCTTCCCTTGCAGTTTTTGTTCCACTTGCATGAAACTGTTTTTGTAAAAACTTCATGCCCACATGTCCTCCTTCTTCTCTGTTCATATTAACCAGTATTGGTAATCCACGCTATCCATAGTAATCCAAACCATGAAATCACAAAGTAGCCATAAATATTGGGACAGATAAATGATCTGAATAGTTTCTGATCTTTAACCATATATATCTAGACAGCTAAATAGCTTTTACTCACAAGTATTGGCCCCCCATCGCAGCCGTTACACTCTATTGCCGCTATTTGCATTATTTCTCACATTAATGCTGGATGCTATCTTTCTAGATGGTTGCTAAAGTGTTGGTAAACATATGAAATAGATTGAGAAGAGGTGGTAGAATTTGAACAGAATAGAAAATAGAGTTTGTGGAGGTGCTGTTAGATACCTTTTAGTCACAGGTGATTCATTTTTTGTCCAGTGACTATTTGTTTCAGGTGTCCAAGTCTGCCTCACTTCTATTACTGTTCAGGAGCCACTACTGTATTGGGGTAATGAAAGAAACAATACTGATATTGAGTAACTAATGGCATTACAAGAGTAGGGCTAGGGTTTAGGGCTATACACAATTGCTTTCCACAATAACTGGTAAATTAAATAAAGGTCATTTAGTTGTTATTTTTTTCAGACACTTTTGACATTGTGGTAATTGTTGGAGCTCTGAGCGTTGGACAGGTGCCAATATCAGTCATCAAGGAGCTCTGGCAAGCCGCAAAACCAGGTGGGCATTGATTAATACATGATCCAAACAGGTTCCTAGATCTCATTAAGCTGTTCCAGCGTTTTAATAAATGCACTATTCAAGTCAAGTTATCAAAATGATAGACATTATACAGTATGTATGCCCTGTTTTTACAAATCATGTGCCTATATGATAGAGAGTTGGGAGGTTTATCTTAATCTTCATTGCTTTTTTCCAGGAGGTTATGTGTGTATGACTACAAGAGGGAACACAAATAATAAAGAGTACAAAGCAGAGTTAGAACGTCTACTGAAAGAGATGGAGGAAGAATTAAAATGGAGATGTGTAGCCATCACTCAAGTGGAGGAATGGGAGAAGGCTGTGGCTGAGCAGGAGTGTGGGTACATACCTGGAACTGTATATCTGTATCAAAGAAATTAAGATTTGCACTGGGCATGTTATGTACCAGGACACCAGGAACAGGGATTGGGCTCTAGCCCTGTTACTGTAGACGGTCTGAGAATGCCCTAAAGAGTAATAGTAGGAGTAATAGATGGATAGATCTGGGTCAGGTCCATGGATTTAAGACTACAGAGAACGAACCTGGAACAAAACTACAAAACTGACTGGTAATGGAATGAGCACACATCCTCTGGTTTCCACAAGGGGGAGCCATGCTGTACAACAAAAAAGGCCTACATCTCCCTCAGGTCAATACCAGGGGGACCTCTATACCTCATTCAGAACCAACAGACAAAGCTCACTTAACCAGAGATGGAATATGAACAAAAGTGGCTATGCTGGTAGAGCATTAGTTTCAAATCCCTGGTTCATATCCCAACTCTGGTAAGGTGAAGTTTGTCTGTCAGTTTTGGATTTATAGGTTTCTAGTATAACCCACATCATGATGACCTAAGTGCCTGCCAATAGTTTTCCGTCTCCACAGCATCCTCGCTTAAGTGTAAGGCCACCCTGTTCTCTCTGCGCATGTCCCAGCCTGGTTCTGTCAGTTTCTGTACTTCTTCCATGCAAGTTATGGTTCTGGTTTTGTTTGTCCATTTATGATTCACCTTTTATTTGAGTCTTCAGATGTCTTTGTGAGTCACAAAGGCTGCATTTACATGACCAGCTTGCTTCTATTTGCTTCTATCACTTAAAATACCACTACACAGAGTGGCAGACTGGTGCAGTTGTTAGCACTGGTGCCTCACATATCCAAGATTCTCTGGTTCAATTCAGAACCTGGGCTCCACCTGTGTGGAGTTGCATGTTCTCCCTGTGTCTTCGTAGGCTTTCTCTGGGTACTCTGGTTTCTTCTCACATTCTAAAGATGTGTGTTAGGTGAACTAATTGGTGTTTCCAAAGTAGTGTGTGCATGTGAGTATGAATATGTATGTGCCCTGTCTAGGGTTGTTTACTGGCTCTCCTGTGACCCTGCTAAGTGGATAAGAAAGTGAATGAATAAATGAATGCTAGATACCACTACACAGGCAGTATGCACAATTTAATAACATAATGGAAAATATTCCCACTTTTATATAAAACATCATATACCTGCTTTTGTCTCATGCTATGCGATTGTGTGTTTCATGTGATTATGTTGTGATCTGCGATCATAAGGCAAAGGTACAACTTTGTTTACCATCCTCCCCAATTCTCTTTACCATTGGCTTATAGAACTCTGTATAAAGAATAGTGAATAACGGACTATTTTGGACACAGCCCATAACTCATATACAGGGTCAAACAGTAAAAATGTGATTAGTTTAAAGTAGGTTATATACTGCTCAAAAGAATTAGGGGATATTTCAAAATGAGAATTAAATTAATTATCACAATTAATTAATCCCCTAATTTTTGTTAGCAGTGTAGGTAATCCTGTGTAGGTATTCTTATTATTTTAATGAAATATAGATTTCCACTGATGAATGGTTCTAAAGGTTGTGACTTCAGATCCTGGCTCAACCTAGGTGCACTTTGTCTAACTTGTGCAAAGTCTGTTAAACGTCTGTATTTTTTTAAAGAACGCTTCAGTCAGTTTACTAGCTATTAAAAAATATTAAATAATTTACAGGCTATGTTATGCAAGGATTCCACCACTAGGTGTCAGTACTACTGTAGAAAATGCTGTAAACGTAATTCTACAACTGTGCACTTGTTATTTATTTATTTATTTATTCTATTTACTTGGGAGGGGGTGTTTGGGCTCACCTGGGTGAGTACAAACTAGATTTTAGTTTAATATCGACTGTGAAGTAGCACATCATTAAAATACATTCTACAAATAATCGCATGCTGCACCTGTACTGCACTATATGTAGGTAGTGAAAAGTCACAGGATGTCGCGTTGCAAAGTCTGGCAAAGCCATTGTTGATTTTTTCCTCGTCGGTAGCGGTCTTTAAGTGACCACCATGTGACTTGTCATCCACAGTCCTGGTTTATTTGAATTTGGCTTTGAGGGATGAGGGTTGTTGAAGTTATGATATGGCAGCTGCGTTCTCCAGACATCAGAATGGTCAATTTCTTCTTTAGTTACCTGTGACAACATCCATCCATCCATCCAATATCTTCTTCTTAATCCATGCCGGGTCGCAGGCCAGCCTGTGCCCACTCGACAACTCTGGGCGCAAGGGCAGGAACAACCCTAGACGGGACACCAATCCAAAGTAGGGCATACACACAGTCACGCACTAAGGGCCACTTTAGAGACACGCATGCCTTTGGATTGTGTGAGGAAACCGGAGTAGCCGGAGTAAACTCACGCAGACACAGGGAAAACATGTAGACTTCACACAGAAAGGACCTAATGGCCGTTCCACCTTTGGATTGAACCCAGGACCTTCTTGCTGTGAGGCAGCGTTGATACCCACTGAGCCACCGTACTGCCCGCCATGACAACAAAAGTCTTTAACTTTCTGTATTGATACCTTTTGAACATGACCACCTTCCCTGACCCATTACTTGCTGTATTCTGACATGTCATTTTTCTTTTTTTTCTTTCGACTCAACCTTGTACTTCTATTTAGACCAAAAGCTGAAACGATGACAGGACTAACCTTTAGAAGTAAACTGATCTGGCTACTTTTTCCACATTTGAATGATATTGTATCTTCAGACTTCAGACATATTTCCAGCACTGAACTTATAAAACAGTACCAGACTACCTTTTATTAAAAGCATCTCCAAATCATATTCAGTTAAAGTTAGCTACATATAAATCCAAAAACACATAAATGCTGCAACAATACATATGGATCAAGTTCCTTTATTTGCACATGGCTTAACATATAACTTCATTGTGTTTCAGAGCAGAAGCACTGTGAAAACTCCGTGAAACTATTTGAATCTTTTTTAAATGCTCTTGAAATGTAAACCACTTCCGTGAGATGATTCTCTGTCAAACCGGTTGGCCTAGAACACTCTTTCAAAGCTGAGGCCCATGATAAAAGGTAAATACACAAAGAGGGTTTTCAGGCCATATGCTGTCTTTGATGCAAGATTTGTTTAACTCATAACTAATAAAGAAGTCTGAATAATGATAAGCAGTGTGTGGTTTTACTAGTTTAAACTCATAGAATGTCTATTTTCTACATCTAGAAACAAAAGCAGTTATTGTCTAATAAAATAAATGCAAAGAAAAGCTGTTAAGTTTAAACCATGGGTGATTTGATTCTCAGCCATAGTACAAAGTTCTGTATTAGTTCTGTATTTTAGGCTGTATTATTGTCAGACTGCTGAGCATTGTTGTTCAACATGAAAATTAGCCTAAATAAAAGTGTGATTTTTTTCCAATTCACTTAAACCCGTACAGCATTTATAACCGATCACCTAAACCATTTTCTTACAAAATATGCATATTTCTCACTAAACTGCTGCTTACCCCTTTGAGGACCAAGGGACATACTTTGTCCCATACTTTTAAATGGACGCCAGATGTGATTGAAACAATGTATGGTCCTAAAAGTGTTGAAGTGAAATGTCGCAGGACAAAATGCCTTAAATGTTACTTTCTTACACCTTTGAGGGGCGCAGGTTGTCCTCAAAGGGTAATTTGTGAATGGTAAGTACTCAGTATGTAGTAAAATGTTAGGACAATGAAACTAGATTCTGGATAGTAGGTGCAAACAGTGATGGCACAGTGGAGGTACTGGACAAATGATAAGAAGGTTCAGGTCTAAAGTCCCAGTACTGCCAAGCTGAGCCTGTTGGCTTCTTAATCAAGTCACACTGGATATGGTAATTTTTGCAAAATGACAAAATGTTAAAACCCTAGCGCGTTTGTTTTCAGACCCTTTCCTTAGATGGGAATATATTCGATTCCCCAATCCTGACATGTACATGTCTGTTCCAAACTCCACTGGAAACTTTTTTAAATGATGAAATGCATACAAAAGTCTATAAACAAAACAAATCAAAGTGTCGAATTGTCTTTAAAGTGGAATAAATATAATTGGCATGCATTAAGAATCTCCATAGACAGTTTCAGTATAATGAGTAGTATTGAACGCCTCCGATAGTACTGACTCTTATAGATCTCCACCTCCAACAAGTCACGTTGCAGCTATCTGCTGGATGTCCTACCTATTCTAATCTCCATCAGAAACCTTTGAGATGAATTAGATTTCCAATATTTAGTCAGTGTCTTATATATTTCATGACCTTATAGCAATTTTCCAGCAGCAAGAATCTCAGAAAAGTGAAGTCTGTTGGAACAGAAGTGGAACAAACTCCATACTAGTACCATGTTGGATGTTGGGGTGTGCATAAACCTTTGACTATCCTGCTGAAGCAAAACACCCCTGTACTCGTTTTTTATTAGGTCTGCGATTACTTGCTCCACTACCGATAACGATCAATGGTATTTTAGCAATTGCTAAGTCAAGTTATTTTGGGTGAAATATGTCTAAATCTGTATTAACTAGCTAACTAGCCTGTCATAGATATGGGCTAAAGCATAGTCATTGCTACATTGCATGCTAATTGGCCTCACAAGCCAGTTTGGTATGTTTTGGTCATGCCAGGAAATGTCACAGGAAGAAGCTGTTTACATGACATAAACAAACTGCAGTCCCCTGTTTTTGCGCAGTAGATGAACAGTGAGATTGTAGCCTCAGAATCAAGATGTTCGTAATTAGCTTACAATAACTGTACAATAATTATCAGCCACTAGGCCAGACAAGTATCATAACGTTACATTACATTTTTCCCTAAATGCAAGGTATCTCCTTTACAAAAATCTAAATATACTCCTATTTCTTTCACATTTCAGTATAATGCTAACTGCAGCGGAACAATTGTGTGGCTCTTCCGTCTAATGTACTAACCCTAGATTATTATTAATTGCCATCATATTAATTTATGGAAGATCAGCCAGTTGAAACAGAGCCTTAACGACTGAATGTGAACCACTTTACATAGTCATAGATGATAGAATATAAACAGGTAGTGAGGAACAAATGAAGGAGTACTACTTGCAATAGGACTTACAGGCTATACACTTAAGAACGCCATTTACAGCTTGCTGCAAATAAGTAAGGGATAGTCATCTACACAAGCACAAGTAACTTAATCTAAAATGCCTCAAAACACGTAAACTGAATTAGAACAATCTCTAGTACTAATGTAAGCTAACAAGCAATCAAGCACACACACACACACACACACACGTCACGACTGACGAACTTCTGCTCTGTAACTCATGCCTCTGATTGTGGTTACATTTCCTGGCTGCTGAGGTGACCAGCTGTTTATGGCCAAAGCGTTTGCAGTTAATTGATTAAATAATGATTTCCTATTAAAATGACCTCAGTCATGATAGAAAACAGACCTTGATCAGATGGAGGTTGAGAGATGCATAACAGTAATTTTGTCAGTTACCACTGGATAAGAGTATCCAAATAGCCAAATGTAAGTGTATAATTGGCTGTGCTTAAGGGAGGGGAAACCAACAGTGGCCCTCTGGTCGACTGGGGTTCCATCCAGCGCACACTTACACTTATACCAGCACTCGTGAATTCTATTGACAGGAACAGATTCCCTCAGACATTGACGAGGAAGAAGCTGGATTAAAATATTAATTGAAAAAGATGAACTTACTTTTCATGTAACCATTATTCTTGATGTAAATGTTGCTTTGGCCTTTCAGTATTTTCTATTTTTAGTATTTTCTGCTGCTACTGTTACTAAAAGTGAAAGCCAGGGGTAAAAATCCTAGCCTGCTTATGATAATTATTATTGTTACTTTCGAACAGGAGCTTTAATTTAAATCTACATCTAATGATACATCTAAATGTGACTGTTTTAACAATGTTTATAACACTGTTTTCTCAGTGACAATTAATATATTGTATTCTAAATCTATTCTAAGTTACACCTGCCAGATACAACATTACAAGTATACGCACATAAGAAATTTAAACAGACAAAACAGTTAGTCAGAAAAAAATTGTTTCCCACAGCTATAGTATAAGGCTGAACATGTGAAAACATACATATTAATGACATAATATTAATGTTCGGAGCTACAAGTGAGCAGTAAGAATGACATCTGTACAGCTCTGGAAATGTTTAAGAGACTGTTTGTCTGAAACTGTTTTTGTTTTGTTCTATGAATTCCTGACAAAAACACTGAATAAAAATATTTCTTTACAGCAATGACAAGAACATTTATTCACTGTAAATGACAACTATTCATAATTACAAACAAGATTCCGTGTTTTCATAACATGATTAATAATAAAAATAAAACAAGTTTATATTCATTTTAAACAAATCAATATTCATGTTTTAACTTAGGAAAGTTCAGAACTCAGCACTTCAATCGAAGCTTTTTTGTGTCTGCTTTTCACTCAATTAAAATATCTAGTTCAGGTGATTCCCTAATCGGTACATCATTGTGCAGAATCTCAGAATTGATCAGAAACTGTAATGGAATTGCTGCCATGCATATTGTTTTAAGAAAATCTGGATTGTTCTCTTTTTCCTGAGCTTTTTCCAGTGCTTTGATCAAAATAAATCATTGTATGACTACTCCTTTATTAGAGCCCTTGTTTGAATTGAAATAAGTCCATGATTCACCATAAAATCAAAGGTAGGTCTTTTCATGTTTGCCATAAGCTGATTCACTCAATTGAGAAGCTGCTAGGCTCTGATTAGAACCTGCATGGCTAAGCTGGCTTTTTGTAGATGTCACCACACTCCTGTCAGACTCTGCCTTGGGCTTTTCCATGGTAGCCTGCCACTTTGTAGTCGAAACCTTGCTTGGATTGGATCCCTCAGAACTTGTTTTGACCTGCTGCTGATTGGATGGTGGTAGGTCACCCTGTTGAGATCTCACCCATTCGCTGTGTGCTGGAATCCGGACTTGATCTGAACCCCTGATGCTGTATCCAGCCTTGGACGAGTGTACAGCCGTGTACCTGACTGGCCCTCTCTCATCTTCTGACTTTAGCATACAGGAAGTGCTGCAGAGCATCCCACCTCCCAAGAAGAGAAGGATTGACGCACCCCAGCCAATGTAGATAGCTGCACCGATCTCTCTGCGCTGTGAATCTGTCATGTCTGGGTTGTAGAAAATCTGGACCACAGCGATAGCCGTCCATGAGACCGGAATCATGCACAATAAGCCAGTGATGATCAGGGTCCCACCAGCAGCTGTGGCAATTCTGGCTTTTTCAGCTTCACTTTGGTAGTCCAGGAATCGTGTGCACTTTCCCCCGACAAATGCCAAGATGAGCCCCAGGGCACCAGTCAGGATCGAGCTCACTGTGAGGACCTGTGCTGCCTTTAGATCAGAGCTGAGTGCCAGCATGGAGTCGTAAGGTTTGCACTGAATGTGTCCTGTGCTCTGCACTACACAGGTCATCCAGATACCCTCCCACATTGTCTCTGAGGTGACGATGGTCATGCCGACGAAGGCAGTCACTCGCCACATTGGCATGATGCAGGTCAGGAGAACACCCATCCAGCCAAGGAGGGCAAGGCTGCTTCCAAACATCTGCATGCCCAGTGATGCCATTTGTTTTCTACTAATCTTCTCACCTAATAACGTCCCTGTGAGGCAACGGTTGTCCTGTCCTATAACACCTCACTAAGACTGCATTATCTTCACTTGCCTTGGTAGCTTTATGTCTGTACTCTCTCCAAACAGCTTCCTGTCACTAGCAGAGTATCGACAGGAGTATTCAGTATTCAAGCCTTTACACCGAGCTCAAGCGAAGGACAATAAGGGAGGTGTGCACTCCAGAGCAAACCATGCCTCCATCAGTCTAACCTTTCACTTACCAGCCAAACCAGATTCTTTCTGCAGTAGTGGACAATAAGCATAAGGGACCCTTCAATGTTTTGGTAGTTTGAATAGGATCATTTCTCTTAAAGCAAGAGCCACCTGGAGTGAAATCCATGATATACGCATCAATCTATCTAATGATGTGCATGGCCTCTAAGGGTGTTTCTGTACTAGGCGCTCTGTAAGCACGTGTGCTACCAAGAAATTCAGACCCCATTAATAGATATAACAATGGGTCAAAATGCTCTGATACATTTTTAGGTCCCCTGTCAGTCACAGGCGCTTAGATTCAACCACTGAGCCCCCATGTGTCACCTCTGATCATGCCCGTGCACATTCAATCCAATAAAGTCAACCATGAAGTCTGTCATGTCGTGCAAGCTCACCTATCTCCTCCACAAAAAGTAGCATCATAATGATGTCAAAATGTTTAAGCACAGAACGGTTTAAGCACACTGTGAGTGCAGTCCAGTAAGGGCATAATGTGAGTCAGCAGTTTCTGCTACAGAAACTCTGCTACCGTAACCATTCACCCTAATAATGTAATAAGTTGCAAAAATAAAAAGGTTGAGATTAAATGTTCTATACACAAAGTTGAAGCCTACTCTTGCATGACTGAAGGGGCAGTGGTGGCTCAATTCCTAAGGCACATAACGCTGAAATGTTAAGCATTCAAGTCCTAGTACTGAGGCTACAGTACTATAGGTTTTTACTATAGGGTTCTTGAGTCATAACCCTTAACTTCTTGGACTGTATCTTGTACCATGTCTGCTAAAGTGAATATTAAGTTGTTTATGCTCAATCTTCTAATTATTATTTTTTTGACAAAGATTCATGTTGTCATTGTTGTCTTCCACTAAAACTAAGTATTATTTAGCTGTAAACAAATATCCAACCATTTATTTGTGAAGAACGTGCTGGAATCATATTTCAGTAAGCTAACCTAACTAAAATTGCGCAACAAATTGGAAAGGCAGTTTGAAATCCATTGCTTTTGGTGGCACACACCCTGGCTTGCTCACACTGTTTGGGATTCTTTACTTCATTCTGAAGTAAATATTTTCTATTTTCCTCCTGTGCATAAGCACGTATATACATATACACACACACACACACACACACATATATATATATATATATATATATATATCACATTTTTGGACGGACATGAAAGAGCTGCATGTGCTTTGTCCAGTTTCAAGGCTCCATTGTGTCAGCATCAAAGATGACAAATAAATCATCTGTTTCTCCACCCAGGCTGACTAGTGTTGTAGTGTAGAGACACACATGCAAAGCAGTTTCATCCTCCATGCAAATCAATGCTTATTGCTATCAGTAGTTACCCTAAGGTCAAAACTTGGTATAACGGGAAGTTAAATATAACTTAATTTAGCAAAAATACTCAACTATTCAACTTTTGAGGTGTTGAGCCAGGTGTTAATATCTGATGCTTTTCCATATAACATCATGCATTTGTATGGTATTGTAATGTACCATGTGGTATTTGAGTTAATATGACTATATACACATAGCTAACTGTTTCTGAGACAATGTAGTTTGGCCAAGTGTTAAAGGTGAGGTAAAACGAGAAAGATAAATAAAAGTTCTATATCACACAGCAGAACGTCACTGTTGATTTCTTTAAGACAAAACACACAGATATGTATGTTTTAAGTTTATTTACTGTTATTAATGCATATTAGCTTGCCAATGACAAAATACTTTCAGTTAAAAATTATTTCAATTGATCCAAAAGTAATTCTCATACTTCGACATTCATTTAAACAAATGACATTGTCTCATCCTAAATGCACTCATTATTCCATTCAATAATATTTGTACCAAAAACATCATTGCATGAATTAATTCATTAACAATTGACAATACAGTGATATCTGTTGAATTGCTCAAGGAAATAATTAAATATTCCATTTTAATCAATATATTGTATATCAATATCAATATACTGACCACTCCGCTAAGTGTTTGTTCTTTAAATGACGTATACATTTAGTTGTGCTGAAGCATTTTAAAATGCTTCCCCCACAAGGTATTTTTATTTTTCATGTGTTGCAGGATGCCAGCTTTACATCATTCTCCTAGACCGTGTAAAAATTCCACACGGCAGATGTGTTTGTTAGGATTTTCCGACACGTGCCTGCACAGTGTAAAGGAAATGGGGTGGGAACACAACACTGCACACAGGGTCTCCGCGGTCTGCAAGGTACAGGTGATTGGTATTGATCGGCAATCTGAGATTTCTAATGAAAATGCTTCTATTGTGCAATTGTAGTGATTTTAATAACGTTTCCCATTATAAATCATATAACCAGCATACCAATTACAGTGAAAGGTTGAATCTGAAATCTGAATTTGAATCTGAAAAGTATGCACATTTGTGAAATTAACCAGGTCACCTTTTTTGTACGAAAGGCCGGATATCAGACTTTTGACCTAAACATGATATCATGGTATAATTTCAAGTTGTACAAGCCAAGGAGGTAATATAAGGCGTAAGCATTTTTATGATGGCTTATCTAGTGTAGACACAACAATTATTAATTGTAAATATCAATATATCAATTAGTTAGTAATTACATTCTTAGAAAATTTATTTAAAAGTAAAGAAACATATATAAAAATCTAGATTAAATTCATTCATATGAGTTTTCCAGGTTTTGTTTTTCATCATAAACCTTTTTAGCTATTACTGTATTTGTCAGAAACACAAATCTATATTGATTATTTCATTACTGAAGGTGTTCCATGTAATATTTTTAATACACATTTTTAAAAAATATGCATTTTTATTTTAAGCATCTATGGTCTGGGAAAAAAAAACTAATAGGCTAATAAGCACATCACATCTTTACCAAATTTTTTTTTTTCTTCTAAAAGTACATTCTGTTTACTCCTGAGTGATAGGTTTGTGTGTGTGTGTGTGTGTGTAAGGATCATCTCAGAGGAGCTGAGGAGCTGTTGGATTACTGATTCGCTCCATGAAAAAGCCCCTGTAGTCCATAAGTCCATAAGTATGACCAAACCTCAGTAGAGCACCATCTTATACATACGACTTGATACTGGCAACAGAACTGGCTGGATTATATGTGACCTGATAAGTAGCACCCCCCTTTGGTGGACATGAGCTACAGAGAAGTCCTCCACCAATAAAGAAAAGTGCAGCACATGCCCAGCCAACGTAAAGACAAGGTCCCAGTTCCCTCTTTTTGGCATCTGGAATGGCTGGGTTGTAAAAGTCTCTGACGATCGAGCTGGTAGTCCAGAACACCGGAATCAAGACGAGAAACCCTGCAAGGATGAAAATGATGCCCCCAATAATAGCACCTTTAGCCTTAGCACTCTTATTTGTTATAAGGTTGGTGCAAGGACCACTGACCGAAGTTATGATAATTCCGAAAATTCCAACAATAATGGCCACGATCACCAAGGCACGAGCTGCCTGTAGATGTGTAGGGAGAATGAGAAGAGAGTCATAGACTTTACACTGCATTTTGCCTGTAGTCTCAACCACACAGTCCATCCATAATCCTTCCCAGAAGACCTGAAAAGTCACAATGTTGGCCCCAATGAAAGCTGACATCTTCCAGGCTGGCAATCCACAGATAAGGATAGTTCCCATAAAACCAATCAGTGCCAGAATGGTTCCCAGCTTCTGAAGCTTCTCTGCTAGCATTTTAAGGCGAGACACAGAACTTTCTCTGTCTTACTGAAAGTGTGAGTCGTTTTATGACTTACTTATCAAGGTGTGAAACCACATTTGTGCTTTTCCAGTCAGACTTGATTCTTTCTGACTGACAAACGTCAATAAAAAAGGTATTCAAAGAAGTCTAGAATCTATAAATCCTAAAGCAAATACAGTACATGTGACATTTCTCAAGCTGCTAGCTTGATGTAATTACAATACCACACCCCGAATCACAGGGTGTAGGTTGAACAGGTCACTAGTTTATCACAGGTCCTGAGAAGAGTTAATTTTGCACATTTTGGATGAGCCCCCATCCAACCACTCTTCCCTTAGACCCTGATTTGTGAGATAGTGGGCCAGTAAATTGCCACTAAACAATTTAATATAATAGTTTTATATGAAAGATTTTCTCCATTGCCAAATTATCAACAGTGACTGTTACTAAAGTGCCCCTGATTTTTATGTGTCGTTTAATCGTTGCCCCCTAAACCCAAACTAGATATAAATGATCACATCTGCTGTGATGCTAAAGCTGAATTAGACCTCTGTTCTTAATTCCACCCATAATGAAAAGTAAATAAGATCCTTATTTTTATTCCTGCTAGACGTGTCTGGTTAAAGAATGGGGGAATTCTGGGCACTCGCTGTGCAGACTTAATAGATGGAACTACAAACAAATTAGATTTTGAAAATCAGCAAAACCCAATCATACTGCAGATTTCAGAGTAAAAGAATCAGAGAATTTCCATAATAGAGAAGCTCATAAGCTCATGCAGAATTCAAGATTATCTCTCTGAACCTCGTTTTCACCTCTACACACTTCTTGGTTTTGGTCAGAGCACTGGGATTTCCATCTTAAAAAGGTTTATTCTATTGAACCATTTTGTTAAGGATTTGCAAATTTAATGTTATACTTGAAATTCTATATGATCCAAGCATGGCACAGATCTGTCAGATATTTTTGTTACATCATGGAGTGCATGACGCCATAATGTTACCGTTGGATGATACCTTTGGAATGCCTTACACATAGTTTGTTGAAATAATGTTCAACAACCAACAGAATACAGCTTTTTGCAATGGAAAACCCAGTGCTGGTGTTTTAGTTTAGTTTTTGAATTTTGGTCACACAATCATCTGTAACTCAGAAAAGTCTTATACTGTACAACTTCAGAGACTTATAAGATTATTACAAAGCCCTTTTTTGTGTTACCTAATTGACTGAGATTTACAAGGTGTTGTGATTCTTGCTAGCTTTGTTCAGCAACACTGCTGCTAAGGACCTGGGAGTCTAAGATGTTAGCTGACCTCCATGGAGGGTTCTCATGGGATAAACAGTGGAAAGCACTGTTTAGCCCTCTGCTAACAAACATAATGGCTTAATCAGCCAGTTGAAACAAATATCTCGTTACTTCTTGAACATTTACATAACTTTGCTATCACTTAAACAAACCGTTACAATTCTACTGAAAATTAATGTTAGACACGATTTATTTTTTATTATTGTTCAGCAACCACTTCAGTTTGGCTAAAATCACAGTGGGTCCAAAGTGCAATGGTAGGACATCAATCCATTGGAGGTGAGCACACGCATTCACTTATTTCTATTGTAATTTATAGTAGCCAGTCCAAC
The DNA here is from genome assembly GCA_034779995.1 of Parotocinclus haroldoi. Classification (NCBI taxonomy): domain Eukaryota; kingdom Metazoa; phylum Chordata; class Actinopteri; order Siluriformes; family Loricariidae; genus Parotocinclus; species Parotocinclus haroldoi. Next base: position 13,805 of record JAUZST010026758.1, on the reverse strand, counting down.
TTCTGCCATATTTTTAGATGTGATGGATCCCATGAGGAGACATACTGATTTCTACTTCATGTTCATACTTCCAATTCCCTTAGATGTTCCATTGAACAACCGATACTGTAGCTATTATGTCTCTTGATTTCTTACCACTACTTCTAAACTCATTAATTCCTATATCCACTTTATCCACATGACACAATGCATAAAAAGTGTCTTATAACCAGCTGTGGTGTTTAGCAGCTCTGGGTGTATGTACTGATAAATATTCCTCCACCCAAGGCTTGGAGAAACCCAGCTAACCATCCAACGTAGATGCAAGCCCCCAGTTCTCCCTTTATTGATGTGGTTACTTGAGGACTATAGAAACCAATAATGGTGGTGTGCGCTGACCAGCTAACAGCTATCAAGCACAGCACCCCTGCAATGATGAATACAACCCCTGCTCCTATTCCAATTCTGGATTTTCCATGATGATCCTCATGTAAAAAGTTGGTACATTTAGCTCCGACCACCATTAAACCGATGGCAGCCACACCAACAGCGAGAGAGACGCAGATCAGGGCCCGGGTGATCTGGAGATCTTGAGGCAGAGCCAGGACTGAGTCGTATGCCTTGCACTGCATGTGCCTGGTGCTCTGCAGTACACAGTTCATCCACAGACCCTCCCACATCACCTGTGCTGTGATGATGTTGGCACCCACGAAGGCTGTCATCTTCCACATGGGTAGTGCGCCAATTAGGATGTTGCCCAGAAAACCCAGCACAGCCAGGAAGACTGCCAAGATCTGTCGTCCCATTCGTGCCAAATGATCTCGTCAATCCTAGGTTTTATCGCAATGTTAATAATATCACAGCAGTCAAATTACTAATATAAATAAATGCATTTGGAGCCAGACCAAATAAGCATGCAGTTTACCTGGATGCAGACACAGAGCTTTGTTGCTTGACTTAATCCTTTTAATGTCTTCTTGTGAGCCAGCAAGCGAGAGAGGGCATCAAGTCAGAGATTGTATAATTAGGGGGAAGAGAGAGCGAGAGAGCACGCGAAAGAGAGGGCGAGAGAGAAAGAGAGAGAGAGAAGGCACGCAAGCATGTGTTCAGCAAAGAAGGAAAACACAAGAGCAACTCAAAGAGGGTGGGAATAGAGCAAGAAGAAAAGACTTCATTGTTTACCTGAAGCACTCGTATCCTGTGACAAAAATGGCAGCACAGCAGAAAAAAGCTGGATATTTCCTCAATCTTTAGAAGAGAAAACACATTTTCTTTTCGACCCAATAAACGCAGAATACCAGCAAATATGGTGCAATCTCGTCTAGTAGTCTGAATGACTGATAAGGAATAACTTATGTTTTTACAGACCAGCTGAACAAAATCTGACTTACAAGAACCAGCAACGGCTGCATTCCTGTGTGATTACTTGTCAAAACACTTGCTGGTTTATTGTTATAGCAGATTTATATTAGTATAGTATTTTTAAAAATAAAACTGACACTCATTCGTGTTGTATTTACTGTGAACCTCAGTTAGTCTTCATTGCCTCTTTGAGTGCACCCCTGCCCAGCTGGATTCAAACCTTTGTCTCTGTGTTTGCGGGCACTACATTGAACTGCTACTGAACCAGCCCAGCATCAGTATAAATTAAACTTAAGTAGGCAAATCACTTTTAGTAAAAGGAGCTTACAAAATGTATAATACATGAAGGTTTAAACCCACCACAGCGCTGACCAGGCTCAAGTCCCAGCAGTATCTACTGACTTGGTCGGCATCATTTGCATGGATGACTGATTGTGTCAGAGGAGAGCAGGCCGGTTGGTCAATGTAACAATGACCCCTGCCTAAGGAGGTCTTGCTCAGGGCACTCTCAATCTGCTTTTGCACCAAACAGTTCTAGTGAATAATTTGGGAGGAACTACACCAACTACACCATCTGTCGAGAACTATATTCGTTCCAGGGCTTTTAAGAATGGTGTAATGTAAACGTAAGCCATATAAATTTATGCTGTCGGACCACTTGCACGTTTTTCAACCCATTTTTAGCATGAGGTGGCAGTTACCCTCAACAAGGCACTTGCTCTTGAACCAATCATTGCAAATGCATGCGTACCTTGAAGAGGATCAAACAAGTCCCTATACACAACATTTTAATAAATATAATAATACTAAACATAATATTAAATATACTATACTAAATATCCCATATTGAAATAGCCCCTAATTTTTGTGAGCAGCGTGCATTCATTCCCAATCCTTGTGGTGTGAACACACAAGAAAGGGGGCACAGTTTTAGGATGTATGCAAGAGTTCCACCGAAACAAAAGCCCCTTTAGCCTACGCCCAGTGTTCTCACCACAGCTCCTGAGACCCTGACCAGGAAAAGCAGGGGAAAAATGTGAACAGCTGCTGCCTGTGTGGAGATTGCTCTGGTTTCCTCCCACATTCCAGAGCTTTGCACTGCAACTGGTATCTCTAAAGTATCCTAGTGCAAGTACGAGTCACAAGGCCTATCCAGGCAATAGTTTGCAAAGCTCAAACCAATAGGGTCAGTCAATCGCAGTGCACCTACAAGGATGCTTTAGAGAGGAATAATTGAGCACATGTACACCTAAAAGTGCAAACCAGGGAAAAGCCATACAGACAGAACGTTCAAGTTCCACAAAGACCATGTGCTATGCACTGCATGGGTTTATACATGCAAATGACATCATTGTAGTTACATTTTATCTGACAGGAGTGCAGTATAAAAGATTGCACAAGATCCAAGTATTGCAGGAGATTTACCAAAACAAAGGAAATGAGCCCTGACATGTTGGACACCTACACAGTCAAGTACTAGTACTTGGAGCGACAGCACAAAGTACTAGGGTTTTTTTGTAATTAAATTACAAGAAGCTCCATTTGTGAAAACGTTTTGAGCTGCTAGCTTTCCTTTCCATAAATCCATAGTGTGCATTCACAAATCACGAGGAGTCTGGCATTTAGAGCACATTTAGAACAGTCCGGGTTTACACACCATGAACCAAAATGCCTGTAAACTTAGTTTTACTGGTGCACAGAATGGGAACAAAGTTAAAAAAAAAATAAAAATGCAGAACTAACATTATCCCATCAACATGACACCCGCTTGTCTACAGATGCTGTAAACTGAGTGGAAGTCTAAACCCCCCCCCCCAGCTTGGCCAGACAGGAAAAGGAAGCAAAGAAATGTCAAACATAAGAATTTATTAGGCAAACGCAGATTTTAAAAGGGATTAAAACGATAAAAGTTCATTTGGCTTAAACGTAGTTGCCACCATGCGCGTTGGATCTTGGAGCTGTGTATTTGGCAGAATAACCACGATGCTCTTCTTTAGGACACTGGCAGCAGAGAAGCGCTCCTCCGAGCATCAGCAGAGCCGCAGCACCCCAACCGATGAAGAGTGACGCCCCGAGCTCGCGCTTCTGCGCATCCGCCACTTGAGGGTTATAAAAGTCCATGATTACGGTGTGAGCAGACCAGGAGACCGGGATCAAACACAGGACGCCGCCGATAAGAAAAAACACACCGGCCACCATGGACACCCGCGCTTTGGCCGCTTCGTCCTCGATGCAGTTGGTGCATTTGCCTCCAGCCACCGCCAGCAGCAGCCCGAACACAGAAACTAGAATGGCGATGATAACCATGGCTCTAGCAGCTTGCAGGTCTTGGGGGAGAGCGAGCATGGAGTCGTATACCTTGCACTGCATCTGCCCGGTGCTCTGCATCACACAGTTCATCCACAAACCCTCCCAGAAGGTCTGCGCGGTCACGATATTCTGCCCGATAAACGCCGTCACCTTCCACATGGGCAAAGCACAGATAATGATCGCCCCAAGCCAGCCGATCATCGCCAAAGCCAAACCCAGAACTTGCAGACCAGCCGCTACCATTTTGACTTAACTTGATAGTACCAAGATCCTAAAACGCTTGAAACAATATCCCTTCAGTTAACCTTTATATGCTTCACTCTAATGAACTACAGGTGCTACCCATTAGGACTGATTGTACCACGTGACTGCGTTCTCCAATTAACCCCAATTAACACAATTGGAAGCTTGTCCATCAGACTTTGTACACAAACTATTTACTTAAGTATAAGTTCTTATCTGATTACAAATACGCAATTGAAACAATTTAACACACACACACACACACACACACACACACACACACACACACGCACACACAGAGAACACTCTGCCCTTGACATCTAAAGCGAGCTCCTAAACGTTCAGAACAAACCAAACCCTAATCCTTTAACGACTTGGCCGAAATTCAGCTAAACGTTAAACAGGCTAATGCTAAGTAGCAATAGCACAACGCTACTGATAGCAATGAAGGGCGACACGAGAGCCCCTCGTTTGTGAGCCGGTTGTTTGGAACGTAAATAAAGCTAATTTAGGGTTAGCTTTATGTAATATGTAACGTTGAAGACGAAAACCTGAGTGAAGACGAGATCAGGAAGCTCCAGTTTGCTTTTTTGTGTGTGTGTGTGTGTGTTTGTGAGACTAAACAGCATAAACAGCAAAACGGTTTGAGTTTTATCACCGTCCTTCTCCAGCCGTTCAGCTTTAATATCTTTTATAATCACCCTGTTTCTTATTCTATAAGCTCACGTGCTCCGATACCGGCAGGACGAGCCGTTCTGCCCGGCAACCGAGCTCTGATTGGTCGATTTGATTTTAACGCAGAAATCAGAACAGGCGCCGATTAAATCATTTCAACGCCGCCCATCGGTTTCTTCTTTTTAAAAGAAAAACCCTGATAAAAACACTAGCATAAAAATGCAATAAGAAGTCCATAAAAACTCTGGACTCTGTGTGAAAAGGCCTTGAGCGGTGAATTTGCTCTCTGTGTTGCCTCATATTTATTTGAACCCAGTCACGCAGGAAGCCATGGCTCTAAGAACTCTAAAGAGTTCCTAACCGCTCAGGTGAAGATTACGTGAACTAACCACAGCCGTTTACCAAGCATGCCAAGAACTCACTCCGGAGCAGCCCCAAATCCACTAATGGTCCCATTTCTGACACCGTAGCGTGCTGTTTACACGAGGGCATGAATAGTCAAAGATTTCTGCAGAAATCCCATAATGATCGGATTACTGGCGTTCATGTAAACGCGCCGAGTCTCACTCGCGTTCGCGAGTGATCAAGACATGGCATGTTTTAATAAGAGAGCCCTTGTGTACAGCGTCGCACTGAACGCTGACACACGGCACGCGTCTGCTTTTCTGTCCTCGTGGGGACTTTCCACCGACGTCATGCGGCTCTACTGATATTACTCATTCGAATTTAACAACGGGGACCAACAAAACCTTACAAACTTCAGACGTCCTCTTTGGGAAAGCCAGGTCCTTGTGACGATACATAAACTTGATCCCCTTCCACATCGCACACAAACACACACATGAAACACACACTAAGCTCTGCTGGAAGTCACAGCAAGTCTGAGCTTATTGTCTGTATCGTGGAGCTCAGAGGCCTGGCCCACCTGTGTCTATACACACAGTCTCCCTGAATACAGGCTAATCACACACACACACACACACACACACACACACACACACACAAATGTTTCTCTTTCTATCATTGTGGGGACTTTCTATTGACATAATAGTACTGTAGTTATTTCATGCTGCAAATATGCCTAATTCCTCTGCCTCCCTACACACACACACACACACACACACACACACACACAGAACTAACTTATTCCAGGATATTCCAGACCCTCACATTGAACTCGGTACCAAAATGAACTCGTGAGACTCGTTGTCAGGTACAGCGGCGTGCAAAAGTCTTGAGCCACCATTAGATTTGTGGTTTTGGAAACTCTTTGGCCACCATACAACCATGAACATATTGTCGACTATTTGACCCAATGTCAGACTTGGCCTTTTCACCCCGCCGCCCCTTCCGAAAAAAAAAGTGGTTTCTTGCCTGCTGCCCTTCCAAAAAGTCCAGGTTGATGACCAGTCTCAGGCTGAGTCCAGCTCTGTCTGGTGTTCCACTCTTGATGGCGTTAGACCTTCCAGGTCGAGCTCAGGGTCTGCAGGGGCTGCGATAGCGCAAGCAGGCCAGGGGTGCCCCCTGATGACCAGATAAACTCTCATTTGAACTGTCATCCAACAATAAAATGGTATACAGGGGCTCTCTGAATTACCAGGGCTCAGTTTATGATATTTTGACTGGGAATCAGTACAGTGGGACCTTGGAATCCAAAGGCCTCCACACTCGAACATCTCAGACATGGAACGGGTCTTTTCCAAATTTCGTGTCCCAAAATTTTGACTTCCAAGAGGACAACACTCAGTGGTGCGATCTTCCAAACAAAAGGCACGTAACCCAGTCCGGTCGGTGGCTGATAAGCACCACGAATCCCAAAAGAAGAAGAAGAATTAGACCTATTATGTACGATATATTATTTTATTATTATTTTATTGCTGTGTTCATGATGAAAAAAGTATAAATGTAAAGTATAATGTTAACGATGTTCATTACACAAACGAGGATGTTTTTCCCTTCTGAGTCTGCTTCCTCTCAAGGTTTCTTCCTCTTGAACTCAGGGCGTTTTTCCTCGCCTCTGTCGCCATTCGGCTTGCTCATTAGGGGCAATAGTATTCGGTTTTTCGACAATTGTTCACGTATCAATGCAAGGCTGCTTTGTGACCAAGTCTATGGTAAAAAACTGAATTGAAAAGTTTCTTCACCTCGCAGTTTCTATTTCATGTATTTATTAGTATTATTTTTGCTGTTTTATTATTTTTTATTTCTTTTATCCAGAGCGACAGTCTTACAACCCAAGCCGTTGTGGGTTGAGGGCCTTGCTCAGGGACCCAACGGCGGCAGAGGTGGGATTTGAACCCTGGACCTTCTGGCCCATAGTGCAATACCTTAAGCCAGCACCGTCCCATTTAAGGTTGTTGAGCAGGAGGGTTGACACTTTTGCCTAAGACTGCCAGACGTCCTTACCCACCTATCGATTCCCTGCAGGACCCAGGACGTATTTGCACTGCAATAAGGATGCAGTTTTAAAATCCCAGCGTTCCCACTCTCACCCGAAACCAGGTCAGGATGACGCTGAGGACGGCAGCGACGATGACGGGTTGACGGACCGGACCGAACGTTTGGAGATGCACTAAAGCACAGGAGCATGCTCTAAACACCACCGACTTTGAAGTTAAGCGCCTCGTTTTTCCTGGAGTTGCACGACCTTGCATAATCCGCGCTAAACTGTTGCATGAGAACGCTCAAACCCTGCTTTTTAAACGTTTCAAATCCTCAAAGCTCAGCTTGAAAGCGCGGCTGAAAAAAAAAAAAAAAAAAAAAAAAAAAACCATCTCGTGCGTCGAGAGTCACGAGCGCGACCTGAACTTTCACCTCTGAAGCGCGACGGAGAAACCGTCAGGGCGAACCCGAGTGGATCTCACGGCACGATCGCCCCGGGGAGATAAAACGAAAGAGCAAAACAACCTTTAAAGGCAAGACTTCTGTGTTGTGTGTGTGTGTTTTTTTTTTTTTTTTTTTGGACCAGAACATGGAAGTGAATAGATTAACTTTAATAGGAGGGGAATATAAAAGCAGTGCCTTTCAAAAGTGCTTTTGCTGCTTTATTCATGATCTCTTTGATGCCATCCCACTTCTCTTTCTTTTTTATTTTACTGTACTTTATATCCACGATCTGCACCAAGAGAACTCGGGAATGCTGATCTGCAGAACGTCTAACGGCTGATACGACCTACCAAAGGGTTTAACCTTAAACTCAAGGGTCCATCGGAAGCCCGCCGAGTCTCAAACCATGAACCTTCTGGTTCACAGTCAAGTACCTTCATCTCTAAACCAAAGAAACACGGCACATGCCTCTACGTTTCCATTTATCAGACACCCTTGACCCAGAGAGACTTAAACCTTATACAGTCTTACAATTCAGTCTTGCTTAGGTGGGATCTGAACCCCGGACCATCAGGTCCAGAGTCCAGTGCCTTAACCGCTAGGCCACCGCAACCACTATGGTCTAGTCTTTAAACTAGTGACCGGGAGGTTGAGTTCACATTTCCATAGCCGCCATTAACGGTCCCTTAATGAATCGAGGCTCTACCCAGGCCCATGACCCTACCCAGGTCAGATGTTTAATTGAGACCACACGTTTGGGGTGCGCTATAACCGTATATAAGGCGTTGTATGGCCGTAAGCTCGTCTTGTGCAACACTTTGGGCCTCCCTAGATAGACAGTGTTGTAGAGAAAGACAACTGGAGCTGATTCTGAGTCAGGACCCGGACCGGGATGGACCCGATTTGTTGCTGTTGTACAAGAATGAGAAGACCAAAAATAATTATTCATTACACATTGTACGTGATACTCGTACTGTTTCTACACTGACATTCAGCTGAACGTTTCTCCTTCTTTATTGAAGTCCTGCATAGAAACAACCGACAGTTCAAAATAAAACGTGTTCATTGAACGAGAAGAACAGGAACTTGTTTGTAGGGGGTCACCCCCCCTCGTTCCCGGCCGAATCGAGTGTTCAGTTTATGATTGTCTGCGCTGTCGGACCCGTCTGCGTTCGTGCTCGGACGTTTCTCTGTCACCTGGGTGGAATCTGATCTGGATCGGAGACTGTAAGAGCCAGGCTGCCGTTGTAAATAAGAATCAGCTCCTAATGACTGGTTTTAAAAGAAATAAAACCAGGGGTGCCCAAGCTTTTGCTCGACCCTGAACGTCCCTTGACGTCCGCCCCGTTTGTCCGCCTCGCTTGTCGTTTTGTTTTCGCGTCTGTTAATGCCACGAGCAAGGTTGCATCGATAACGGTCAGACCCATTCACGTCGGGCCATTTTAGAGCCGCCAATTCACCTAGCTCATGCCTTCGGAACGTAGGAGGAACCCGGAGTAAACGCCGGGAGGACCACGCAGGTCGGGATCGAACCGGGCGTCTCGGGAGCTGTGAGAAACTGTGCCACCCTACTTTTTTTTTTTTCGAACCCGTTTCCGAGCAGCCAAAGCCGGACGTTGCATACTTATCACGACGTTCGGGTCCGGCGAGGATCCTGCCTTCTGTTCCATGTTTGATTGCTTGCTAGCAAATTTTTTAAACAAGCACAATCGATGCCTAATCGCCGGAAATCCTGCAGCCACACCATACCGATATTTCGAGGACATGAAACCGCGTAACGTAGACACCTTAGGCTAGGAGTTTTTTATTTGTTCGTACAAAATAGGAACCTTTATTTTAGAAATATACACTCCGGCATCTCTGTGCTACAAAAGGAAAAAGAGCTGAGCGTAAAAAAAAAAAAACAAACCGAGGGGCTAAGAAGCCGCTGTACAAAACGCCCTTTCAAAAGGCCTCTGTCTTTTCCGACATCCTTTAGTGCTTGTAGATTTGCTTTACGCCATAAAGGGGCTTCACAATGGCCGCTTCATTCTGCGCCCGGGCTGCAGCCAACAGCTGCTCTTCAATGTCAATGTAGCAGTGTATATATGACACAGCCTTCATTTCCATAGAAAAAGCCACAGGAACCCAGAGTCGAGGAACCCACCCTCCTGCTGGCTCATTCACACACATTGTATGCACAGTCCTTTTCGGGTCTTTCATCGGCCCCTGCAGCATTAAGAGTCTTTTGCTCGCCGTCTCTGAGCGAAGCATCTATTGCACATGATACAGCCATTCCCAGTTACATAACCACAAAGACGACTCGATCCCTTTTCTCGGTCTCTCACTGGAGAAGCAAGAGCGCAAAACGAAACCCGTCCCCAACTCTCGCAAAGTTCCACAAGTGGCCAAGCCGTACCAGGAAGAGCAGCTAAGGGGCGGCTGAGCCGCGGTTATTTTCGCACCGCTCGTCACGAGAAGCTCGGAACAGAAACCCTCTGAACGGCCGAGGCTTTGCATAACGTAAACGTCTGGGTTGTGTCCTGCGTTTCCGTCCCCCGGCTCGGAAAATGAGCAGCGTCCGTCCGCGCCGTTCTTGTGCCTCTGACCTCATACGCACGTGGCAGGAGTTCCCGCCGGTTCATACTTCGTTTTTGGCCCTTTCAGAGCGGGATGGGGCTTCAGATAAGGCCCGGTGCCTGTAAACACGCAGGCGGCCTTCCTCCTCGTCCTCTTCCTCAGCTTGCGGCTGAAGACGTTCTGCCACGACTGCAGAGTCTTAGACGTCCAGATCCACATGCCGCTGGTGATGCCCACCACCAGGAGCATGAAGACCTTGACCATGAAGATCTCCACGGCCGGGATGGAGCTTTTCATGGTGCACTCCTCGCCGCTGCCCCCGCCGCCTTCGACGCAGCGCTCCTCCCCGGCCAGGACCTTCCAGTAATCCATGTTCAGTCGCTCGTAGAAGTAGCAGGCGATGACGCAGGTGGCGGGGACGGTGTAGAGGACCGAAAACACCCCGATCCGCACCATGAGCTTCTCCAGCTTGTCCGTGTTTTCGCCCTCGGTCTTCATAACCTTGCGGATGTGAAAGAGCGCTACGAAGCCAGACAGCAGGAAGGACGTACCTATTATGAGGTAGCAGGACAGGGGAATTAGAACAAAGCCAGTCAGGGCTTTGACGTCCATGCTGCCCACGTAGCACACGCCCGTGAGCTCATCGCCCGCCACCTTCCTCATGACCAGGATCATAATGGTCTTTATGGCCGGGATGGCCCAGGCAGCCAAGTGGAAGTAGCTGCTGTTGGCCTCGATGGCCTCGTGACCCCATTTCTTTCCGGCGGCCAGAAACCAGGTTAGAGTCAGGATCACCCACCAGAGGGAGCTAGCCATGCCAAAGTAGTACAGGATGAGAAAGACTATGGTGCACCCGGTGCTCTCCAGGCCCTCCTGGATGATGTACTGCACCCCGCTGTCGCGGTCGCAGGCCACGTTTTCGGCGCCGACAAACAGCCGTATGAGGTAGCCCACAGAGTAGACGCAGTAAGACATGGAGAGGAAGATAATGGGACGCTCAGGATACTTGAAGCGCTGCGGGTCAATCAGGAAGGTCAGGACCGTGAAGGCACTGGAGATGAAGCAAAGAATGGACCAGATAGCCATCCAGACCAGAGAGAAACGCTTGTCCGCCTGGCTCCAGTACACATCCACTTTGGGGTAACACTTTGGTGTGCACGACTCACTTTTTTGCACGTAGTGGAACTTGCCCGGGTTCCCACACGCATCCTTGCCCGGCCTCTCCTTGATGGACAGGTCCTGGTTGCTCTCGTGCCGAGGATGATGCGAGTCCGGCGGCTGCGTGTGACACCCTTTGGAAGTCTCGTCATTGCCGTTGTTGGGGGCTTCCATGCACAGGAAGTTGGGGTCGTTTTTATTGGGCAACCTGGAGCAATCCAGCGACTCGGGCCAGTGGAAGTGAAACTGCTCCATGATGGGCGAGCACTTTTGCCTCGCCTGCTCACACATGACCCGGCAGGCTGGGATCGGGGTCGACACCTGCTCCGTGCACATGGGCGCATACAGCGAGCACAGGAAAAACTTCAGGTGGCTGTGGCAGCCGAATTCAATGAGCGGGGCGAACTCGTGAAGCTTTATCGCGGCCTCGCTCTGGTCCTCGTGTCCCATTAGATTGGGCATCACCGTCAGGTTGTAGCCGATGTCCTTGCACAGAGGGATGGCAATTTCCTGACACCTGCCTTCTCCGGGCCGGTCCGGGTCTATGGAACTGATGGCAGAACTCACACAGAGAGCCCCGAAAAGCAGAAGGAGCCTGAAGGAGCTCAGTCCAAAATCAGAGCGAGGCATTTTAAGGTTATCTCATGCAGCCCCGACCTAAAGTTGCACGTGTGGCTCGATTTAGCTGCGGCACAGGTTTGTCAAGCGCGCCGATTTGTCCATTTGAGGCGCCCGGTGCGTTCCACGTCCACTAATTCCTCACACCGACTCGTTTCCAGGCGCAGAACATCTCAGGAAATTTCAGTCCGTCCCCACCAGGTCTGATATCGTCAAAACTTTAAAAAAGAAGAAGAAGAAGAAGAAGAAGAAAAAAAGAAATCACAACTTAATCCACAGACGTGCCGCTTCTTTAGTTCTCAATCTGTTCTGCGAAGCAACGAAGTGCTGAGGGGAATCTCTTCATCTTGCTTTCTGTTACACTCTCAGGGGCAAGAATGAGAAAATCAGATCCTTAACAAAGTGCAACCGCCCGCAGTCGCCCCTTAAGTGAAGCTCCCGTTCCGGAAAAAAAAAATACACGCACACGCAGCCAAAGAAACTAAGCGTAAGTAAAACGCGGTAACATCCGAGAGCTTCTCGCGCAGTGCGTGTAGGTCCGAGGCGCGCGGTGCTGTGAGAGCCGGAGTGTGTGAGCGAGCAAACCTGCTGGAAGATCCGCCTTCAAACACAGACGCTTTGCATAAGAAAGCCTGAAGTGACACTGCGATTAGATCCCCCTCCCCAAACCCCGACGGAACACCAGGAGCCTGCAGGAGAATGTCTAAGCGACACTTCTTAAACACCACAGATCAGAGCGCGTTGCCCGTTCGCCATTTGTTGCCCTGTTTGTTGTTCCCCGAGGCGAGAAAACCGGCGACAAAACGTCTCCAAACTTTTCTCTCTCTCTCTCCTCTTCTTCTTCTTCTTCTTCTTTTTTTTATTTGGCGCGCTTCGGTTTCGCTTCAGAACGCCGGACTCCCAGCGGCTCGTCTTTCGGGGGAGATGCGTCTCCTTTTCTTTACAACCCCCGATTTTCACGGTTTGGTCAACTGTGTGAGAAAGGGAGAAGGAAAAAAGGAGGAGAGTGTTTTATGCCCTCGGATTCGCCTCACATTTTATTGTTGACGGAACCAAGCTGGTTTGGGGGGTCCGGGGTTTAAACAGCGCAACAATAACGCACACAAGAGCCGCGGCTTCATAGGAATTCATACGAAACGACCGAGAAAGAGACGGAGAGAGAACGACTAAGAGCGGTTTTACTCATTCCAAAGATGAACGATAAGAGGAGATTTAATATGAAATCCTGAGCGCATTACGGGCGTCCTAAATGGTCACCTGTTTGCCCATTAGTGACCAGTATTAAACACGAGAACAAAGTCAAATAGGCATCCAGAAATAAAGCTCTGCAAAACGATCTCGGAACGTGTGCCGGAACCTTTTTGTTTTATTGCACGAATTCCTTGTGAGTCGCAAATAAAATGTTGTCACCCAGAGGAAATGTGGGCAGAAAGAAAAATCAAACGTGATGGTCAACATGGCAAAAGAGATTCACAAGAGATGTTGAATGTTTTAACGTATAATGTTAATGATGTTTATTAACAACCCAAACGAGGATGGGTTTCCCTTCTGGGTCTGCTTCCTCTCAAGGTTTCACCCTCTATAGTCTCAGGGAGTTTTTCCTAGCCACTGTCGCCCTTTGGCTTCAGATCCGAACTAGAGACAATGTAAAGCTGCTTCGTGACGACGGCTGCTGTAGAAAGTGCTACGCAAATAAAATCGAACTGAAGTCAGTGCTTTCACTTATCGTATAGATATTTATCTTTTTTTTTGGGGGGGGGGGGGGGGGGGGGGGGGGGGG
>JAUZST010026747.1:0-30423 GCA_034779995.1 Parotocinclus haroldoi | reverse complement strand
TGTGTGTGTGAGAGAGAGAGAGAGAGAGAGAGAGACAGAGACAGAGACAGAGAGAGAGAGAGAGAGAGAGAGAGAAAACTTACTGAATAACTAATAAATAATAAAGCCAAGTCATATTTATTTACAATGGAACATGTCTTTAAAATGCCAATCCTAAACAGAGCAAGCCTAGGGCAAAAGTGGCAAGGAAAAACTCCCTAAATGATGTACGGAAGAAAAGTTGGGAGGACCAAGGCTCAAAAAAGGGACCAGACCCGTTTTGGTGGCCTAGATAAAACCTGAACTTAAATGTGCATTATATACGCACACACACGCACACACACGCACACACACCTCAAAAATAAGGGGATGTTTCAAACTGAATATAAAGCGATGTTTAAAAAGGAAGCATTCGATTTTATTTCATTAAACAAAAGCAAACGAAAAGCGAAAGAAAGTCGTTCGATGTAATCTCAGTTACGGTGATTAAGTATGCAATACACAACAACGATTATTATTGGAGATCTTCTGCTATTATAGCTAAACATTTTGTTTCTTGTGGGGGGAAAAAAATCTGCAAACCTTTGCAGAACTTAGTCTACGTTAGAGACGGTGCGCAGGGTAACGGCGTCCCGCTTTATGAGCTGCAAGTTGCTAGACAGGAAACATTTTCTAAAAATGGCAACAATCGACCCAGTGCATCCACAGCTACTGACCAGGATATCTGTCCCAGCAACAGGCTCTGGTTATATTTAACACGCCTAGGAAAACGCACTGACTGTCTCACTACCTATCCTTATTAGAGATCTGAGGGACATTTTCCTTGCCACTGCTGCAATTAGCTTGCTCAAAAGAGCCTCGGACCTGGATGTGAGGGACAGGGATATGCCTGTGCTTATGTTTCGTTTTAAGAACCCCAATCGGGGTGAACAAACGAGAAAGGGGGCACACTTCTGAGCACTCCGGTGCCAAAGCTTCAGAGACGTCCATCTGGAAGCCGTAAAACTCCTGGGCCGTGGATGAGAAGTTCGGCTGTAAACGTACCTTCATGCTGAGGGCGACGCCATCCTCGCAGTCCAGGACAGCACAGTCCACGTCGAGCGAGCTGAGCTTCCGAAGTTTCCGCTCGTCGTTGCCCGGTACGTAGAGGACGGCTCGTCGGGGGACGTATTTGAGAGACGCCCCGGCAGTGTGATGGGCTCTGCGAACAACGCGGCCCGACGCAGCCAGCAGCAGCCTCTGGACCAGCCTGGCGCAACGAGAAGGGAAATGCATCAATAAATCGTCGCTTTTGAACCTGGTCAACGTGCCGCGCTGAAAGGGTGTTCAGGGGTCCTTGATTCCGATGCGTTTAACGTAGGGACAAAACAAAGTTTGTTTTGCTCTAAGCCCCTCCATTCATGGGGATGAGTGTGGCTGACCTACGCTTTGAGTGCCTTTATCACCCACAACATCGCAGCCAATTGTTCCCCTTTAATGCTAATACACAAAGGCTTAAACAGCTTCAGCTGAATCAATCTATTTAGGGTCAGGGCTCGGAAACAGAGAAGGATTACGAAGTCCGGACAACACAACAAATCTGCATAACACTCCCGGCTAATTACTCGTACTAATCTAAAACAAGCAAACCTCAGTCTCCAGAGCCAAGATTTCCGTGTCAGCGTGCCTAATGAAATGCCACTTTATCGCTCCGGCTCTTCCCGGGACATTTTATCACATGCACCGGTAGCCGGCGTTATGGAGCACACGTTTTAATTATTTGTTCTGCAAGCCGGCCTGCTCAAACAATTAGCACTAATGAATGGGCCAAATAATTGGGATCACATATAACTAATTACAGTCAGGAACGGTTCTTGCCTGGCTGGTCCTTCCCCTTGCCATTTGAGGGATACTATCACTAGATTGTGTTCCTTTTCCATCCAGGGGGAGAAGAAAAGGAAAGGTTGAAGGGGAGCACCGGGATCTGGGTGGAAAAAAAAAAGGGGGGGGGGGCAGATTCTCCTTTCTGCCTTTGTTGTGTAAAGAAGCTAAAGTCACTTCAATAGGCACTTAATCCCATCCTCCACGCTTACAATTGCCTTCCAGTATCAATCAGGCATAATCTCAACTAAGATGATGCAGCTATACCGAGCAATTAAAAGCAATTCACGTAGTTATGGCTGCGAGCACTTTGCCGGCCCAAGTACACAGAGCCTCGGCAGGGATCCCGAACACTGTAGTGTTTAAATTCGGGCAGGAACAATAGCTCTCATCGGGACAAGGAGGGAATATGCAAAAGCCCCTCTTTGGTATGGGTTGAAAAAGAGAAGGGGAGGAACAAAACCCTAAAGCACCTTCACTGATGGGAGAAAAATAAAACGAGCAAGATGCAGAGCACGTGTTTTACGGGTTTGCGGCTCAAATTAAATGAATATTATCGAGCCATTTAAGTGACCGCGCCGAAGAGGAATAATACCGGTCCCCAAGAAAGGCTTCAACATCAAGAACGGATCAAACGCAAATAAAAACAGACGTGCTAATGGAAAAAGCTGATGGACTCCACAAAGAGTTGCCTTTGATGGCCAGCCAGTGGACATCGATGGAGGTCGCCTTCAGAGTGTCCGAATCTCAAACTAAAGTGGGGAGTTTATCCCATAGCTGGGCGGCCAAGTATTAGAAGCTTGAGAAAGTGCCAAAACGTACCGACAGTGATGGGGCGCGAACAGGACCAGATTGTCCAGCAGTTCTTTTCGGGACCCTCTTCCTATTTATTTTGAAATATCGCCTCATTTTGGTGAGCAGTGTGCTTATTTACAAACTGTTGTCTCCTTTTTACATGGCATTATTCACAATGCCTCATGTTTTAAGGAAACTTGCTTTTTCAATTTCATTTCATTTCAAAATTCTTTCCTTCTCCTGTGATTTGAAAACCACATCAGTATGAACTGGCATTAGGAGAAAAAAAAAGCATGTTTTTAGTAAAAAAAAAAAAAAAACCCAGTCAGTGAACTCAAAGGAAAGAACAAACAAAGGAAAGAAGGAAACTTTTATAAATCAAAACCGTGATATTGATTTCACATCCAATCCACAGGTGTGTCCTAAGGAGCTCCTAGATTTTAATGTGCAGCCCTCAGTACGATAAAACACCGAGCCTCTAAATAGGGTGTAAAGACAGACGCAAGAGACAAACTTTTTCCCGAATGAAGCCGGAGGTTCCGACACACACAGAAATGGTTCTCCTCCAGCCGGGTACGAGCCGAAACGAAACCCACTTCCACAGTGCTGACTTCTAACTTCCAGAGGGTTTTCATTTACTGCAGAGGGCTCCTCAGGGTGTTCATATTGTACTGTTTTTATGATGCAAGGCAGACGCAAGAATCTAATTTAGCCTAAATGTCAGCCCACGCAAACAGCCACTGTCAAAAAGGACTCATCAGCTTTCAGTCTCTTTGCATGCACCATAATAATGTCACCATGTCTTCGTTTTCTACTGCTCGTCAGAAGACCAGGAGCAGCACTTCAAAGTCTAATAAACACATTTCGGTACGTTTTCACTTTATAAACTCCTCACACTCTTTCTTTTTAAGCCTCAAACTCGACACAAAGTGGGAAAAGGCAACGGCAGCCACGTGTTTATTGTTCACTCCCATCCCGTGAGGACGCAGAGCTGGGAAAATGTACAGTTAAAAAGAGGCCCTGGTTACCCTGTTAGGCCACGTCTAGTCTGGATACAACATGAGGTACAACTGGGCAATGAAGGCCTCACGGGTTCTGTACGGTATCCTGTGGGGCATTTTTTTCTACGGATGTTACAGCTGGGCTCGTAGATCCTGCACAATCGTCGGCTGTTACTGCTGGTCGGAAAAAGGGTTTAATTGCAGATAAATCTGGCAACCGTGCAGGTTTTATAAGGACGGTCATGGCAGAAGCTTAAACTGCTTTGACTAAGGCAGTTTTATTTTGATCTGAACCTACGTTTTTGAGAATTAAACTTAAGACATGAGCTCTAACAGATTAAATAATGCAGCCACGCATATTCTGTACGTTGTTTTATTCAATAGTTTATGTACACACACTTACGTTCAAGGCATTTACCAGACGACCTTATCCAGAGCGACCATCAGGTCCACAGTCCAGTACCTTAAACGCTAGGCTACCACAGTCCTTTAGATATAGGCTATAGCTTTAAATACTTTATTTAATACGCTTTCCAATAAATGACAATAGCAGAGCCGCACTACCAAACACATTAAACAAGTACAGGTAGCGGTTATTCAAAAACGAGGGGCGGGGTTATAAAGAAGGTGCAAAGGTGAATAAATACAATCGTCTCAAAGCACCTTTACAATCTTATATGATCTTAAAAGGCCAATCCCTAACTGAGCGAGCCTAGGGCGACAGTGGCAAGGAAAAACTCCCTGAAAGTAGAAGGAAGAAACCTTAGGAGGAACCAAGACTCAAAAAGGGAGCCGACCAACATGGGTGGGCCAGGCATTGATTAAGTAAATACTTAAAAGTATATTAATGGAATAGTAAAATCAAGTAAATAATAAATTGTAAATCAATAATAATATTTAAGTTAGTAATAAAATAAGTAACAAAACTGATTTTTTAAAACCTGACTGATTTTAAAATCAGTCCTCAGTGGGCGGTCCTTGGAGGCACATCGTCTCCTAGTGACTAAATAATGGAGGGAGTTCCTGCACTGTGGTGGGACTGGTTATCGTTTATGAAGACCAGTAGAGGTGATGTTGAGATGGAGGAACATCTAAGTATGTGGTGCTGGAGCTGGTACCGGAACATCACCTCGGAGAGAAAAGAGAAAATGTAGTTACTTATGGGTTAGGAGCTCAGAGACTATCAATAATCACTGATGACAACCCTCAACCCCCCCTCCCTAAGCTACAGGGGTAAGTATTTAAGGCGGAGCTCCCCTTACTACTTGAGCTAGTTGATCCTTTTGCAGTCTGAAGAAGGGGAGGGTCCGAGAAATGCCTCTTTCTGAAAAGGCTCCGGGGTGGAATAAAAATAAGCAAAAGCTCACAGAGATTAAAATGACGAGACACACGGGGCGACAATGACAATAACGTTATGTTATACATGCTCATTGTAGCTCTGCAACAAATCTAATAGTGGCCTAAGACTTTTGCACAGCACTGCGTAAATGATGCAAAGAAACGGCACTTAGAAGTGCCGCGGTGACCCGGGGTGTCCGGCTCTGCGTTATGATTAGACACCAGCGCTCGTTTTTGCCCGGACCAGAGCTTTTAGCATTCAGCTCCTCAGCTCTGCTCGGGACATGTTTCATAAGAGCTTTCAAAGTACGTGTAGATAGTAAACAATGAGTGTAAAGCCATCCACATTACAGCTACATTACCACAGCCATGGAAGGCTCAAACGCTCAGTAACGCCCTCCTACATCTGGCCAACATTTGTCCCGTCCATTAAACCGTGATCCACATTTTACAATCCCAGAAGTGGGTCTGTATAACATTTTGAATTTAGCTTCTGTCTTTTAGGTTTTATTTACCCGTTTTTACTTGAAAGCTCATCATAACACAGGCCGGCCTTTGTACGTGACAGGCTGTAAAGTGACCAGACTGCCGCCGTTCCTGGATTTACTGTTCGTCCTTTTAAAGCTTGCAGCTCTTTGGTGCTTTCATACGGCTCGAGACGAGACTGCTTCTCGTTATTCTTAAGCCTGATGTTCCTCCGGACGATGCTCAGAGGGAACCCGGCAGGATTCTGGACACCGAGTATGCACAGCTGCCTGTGAATGAAGCGCTGCTCGACCACCTTCGCTTCGCTCGGCTGAGATCCAGACCTAAAACGCTGGATTAACGCTACGGATTGTACTCGGATTTGACCTGAGTATAAAGGATTGAAGAATAGAAGAGCAAATGCAAACGTAACTCGGTAAGAGACAACATTTGTCGACTGGGTGAAATGGCTGCTAAAGTCCACTGCTTACAGCAATGAGGGGATATTTTAAAATGAATATGAAGAGGATCCAACAAGAACGGTCTGATCCCGTCCCCTCCCACTGTCTGTGTGTTTTGGCCCTTGTGTGTATGCTCACCCGACTCATACTTTGCTCTTAACGATAACTAACTACAGTTTCTCTTTTCTCTTTGAACTTCAGCTAGCTCCACTCAAGTCGTTTCTGTCATCAGCTCCTGTCCCACCGTGCCCGAGCCACGCCCGAGGGCAGGAACTCTGTCCCTCTTCCGGCTGGCTGTGGACAAAGACCTTCGGACTTTTCCCCTCAAGGACTGGGCCTAAAGTGACTTTGGCATCGGATTTAATTACTAAATTACTTCGTTTCTGTTTTTCAACAATTACTACAGATTTATTTGGTGAGATAAACTACAATCCCTCTTACATTTATCATCTAAACCACCCAAGAAGGTCCAGTCCCTTTCTGAGTCTTGGCCCTCCTAAGGTTTCTTCATTTTCCATGCCACGGTCATCCTAAGCATGATCCATTAAGGTTTGTCATTAAATTTTAGACTTCAATCTAGTAATTGTAAAGCTGCTTTGAGACAATGCACAACTGGAAAACACACCAGGTTTCAGTCTGGACTTTTATTTAAAAAAAAAAAAAAACAACCCATTTTGTTATTAACGACTCTTTACACGACACCTTTAGAAACACAGAGCAACGTTCTTAGGCTTTTCCCCGTTCCTAAACCCGGCCCATTTGTACCTGCGCGCTACCTCTTAAGATAATGATTCATCACACGTTTAGGATTTGGCCATTTTCTTTACATCCCTTGCTCTTGTTCTTTCGTTCTCTCCGCTAAACGCGCGAGACTCTGACGGCAGCGCGAGCGTGGCCGAGCCTGAAGACGTTCGGTCGCAGATAGCAATTATAACGTACATTAGACTCTGTGATAGTCATGGAAATGAAAATACACCAATCTAACCACCACTGTGAACTTTAAAAGAAATTGTTTTAACGATATGCCGTTGGTTTACCGGACGTTTAATAGCTCGCTCAATTAACATGTAACAGCCACTCTCCCTCTGCCAGGGCTGCTTTCTGAAAGGAGGAAATGATCAGACATATTATTGTACGAGCCTCTGGAAATGACTTGCTGTTTGTAATTATCAGAAAGAGAGACAGAGAGGATCTCTTGCTGGGCTCTCCAATCTCCATAATGTGTGCATAATAATGTGAGTGATGGCGACCGCATAAAACATGGAGAAAAAGGAAAGCTCTGAGCGTCCCAGATCGACCAAATGGCAAGAAGATTTGAAATCAAAACGGGTAGGAGGTCAGGATTTCATGTGAAAGGAGGCACTTTCGGTTGCGCTCTTTATCCTTTGGAATAGCCGCAAACACAGATCAAAATATAAAATCAGTTAAAATAAATAAATAAATATAATTCCTTACAAGATTCCTTAATTTCCTCCGGCATATTCGGAGTCTCCATCGAGTGTTCGATAGCCATTACTCTGCCTTTAATTCCATTGCAAGTTTAATTCCAGGGGTTGCCAGATCCGGTCAGAAACAATCCTCACAATACATGGAAAAAGATCTCAAATAGATCGATAGATAAACCCATTGATCCCAATGGAAATGTAGCAGCCAGTAGCAGTATTCCCAGTACAGCACAAACAAGCCAAAACAAAGAGGGAATCCAGAAATGTAGGTACTGGTACAATTAAAAAATAGATCTATGAACTAGAGAACTATGAATAGTCTAGTAAGCTATAAATAAATGTCAAAAAATATCTTACTTACTGCACGGAGTGAATAAATAAATATGTAAACCTGCACAAGAAAGGTAGTAAATGTATAAAATAATAAGGTCAGTAAAGTGGAGAGTTTAAAATGCCCTACAGTGCAGATAAATGAACCCCTGATTTAACACGAGATTCAGTCCTCATCTTTAAAATAAGAAGACCTGGCAACAGTGTTGGGTTAGGAAATGGATACCTGGTATACATGCTATGAGCAATCCAGTCACTGAGGTCAAATCCAGCTCTCTGATTATAGAGTATGCTGTTTAAAGAAACTAGGAACAGGAAAAGAGACTTACTGAACTAAAAAAGAGAGAAAGGTAAGCGAGAGAGAGAAAATGAGAGAAAGAGAGCCACTGAACTGGAGAAAAGAAAAAGAGAGAGAAAAATCGAAAGAAAGAGAGAGAGAGCTACTGAACTAAAAAGAAAAAGAAAGAGAGCAAGGAAATTAGAGAATGAGAGTTAGTGAACTAAAGAAAAGAGAAAGAGAGAGAGAGCTACTGAACAAAAAAGAAAAAGAAAGAGAGCAAGGAAATTAGAGAATGAGAGTTAGTGAAATAAAGAAAAGAGAAAGAGAGAGAGCTACTGAACAAAATAGAAAAAGAGAGCGAGGAAATGAGAGAGTAATTGAACTAAAGAAAAGAGAAAGAGAGAGAGCTACTAAACTAAAAAGAAAAAGAAAGAGAGCGAGGAAATGTGAGAATGAGAGAGTTAGTGAACTAAAGAAAAAAAAAGAGAGTTACTGAACAAAAAAGAAAAAAAGAGAGCGAGGAAATGAGAGCGTTATTGAACTAAAGAAAAGAGAAAGAGAGAGAGCCACTGAACTAAAAAAAATAAAGCAAGAGCGCGAATGAGAGAGAGCCACTGAACTACAGAAAAAAAGAAAGAAAATGAGAGAGAGCCACTGAACTACAGAAAAAAAGAAAGAAAATGAGAGAGAGCCACTGAACTACAGAAAAGAAAAGGAGAGTGAAAGAGCGAGGAAAAAAAGAGAGAGAGAGCTACTGAACTAAAAAAATAAAGCGAGAGCGCGAATGAGAGAGAGCTACTGAATTAAAGTAAGAGAGAGAGAGAGAGAGAGAGAGAGAAGGAAAGAGAGATTTATTTGTTATCTGCAATATCCACCTCAGGTTGAGTAAGTTAAGACTTACGATAATATTAAAAACGATTGATCTTAGCGATTCTGACCCCCTTACACCAAACAACCGAGTTCCATGAAACTCCAGTAAGACTCATGACTTTAATTCAGACGTTGGAATTCTGTTCGTGACCATGATTTTGCTCGAAAAGTGACTCAACAATCAACAACGAGACCATGGAAAATAGAAATCACAGGCCTCTGAATCAGGTTTGTTTTAGCTTCGGTTCCTCCTCAAAGTAATTTCTCATACTGGAATTAATTCTAAACACAAAACCATGCATGCACATTCTCACGTGTAGTCCTGTCAGAATGCAGATTTTTCCAGCGTCTGGCAACGACACACATAGCAATAGCTAAAATGAGCAATGTGTGCTTCTATGCTGCAGCAATCAGCACAGCTACTTCCAGGATCTGCAGTGCTTCTGCTTTGAAAGGTAACTTTGATCGGAATTAAAAAAAAAACCAAACAGATAAAACAGGGCAGAAATCAATGCATGATGCACAAACATGACAAGGCAGAGGAGAAATAAAACAGCCGATGCGCCGTCCATCGATATTTTCTTTCCTTTCCATGCCTTGTCGTTCCCTCACACCTCCACACAGGACCGGGTTAAAAGGATCGTAACCAAAAGGTCAAAAAAAAAATAATAATAAAAAAAAAAGTCACCAAAGCAGAGCCAGAAAGACTTTTTTCTCGAAACTTTTTGCTCCTCCTTTCTTTGCACATCTGATGCTCTTCTAACAGGATCAGCTGGTGCCTGGTGACCCTGGCATCAGCAGCTCCGATTTCAGCTCCGTCGCTCCTATTCGCTCCCTTTTCACTCGCTCCTCATTAGGGTGGATTTTACGCCCTAATCTGAGCAATTCGGATGAAGTCATAGCATTTATCTGCACTGGCCAATTCATCTCGCGGTAATCTCTTCTTCTACAGCTCTGTTCGCTCTGTCGCTGGACACAATGCTCGACATGTCTAAGCTCCGGCCACAAACTCACAACTGTGATTCAGCTCAGCCTGCTTGAGTCCAGCTCCAAAAAAACAAAAAAAACAAAACCAAAAAAACCCGACAACATCCATCCAACAAAAGTTCTGAAAAACCTAAAACTTCCGAAAAAGCTCCATGCACACCCAGCGTTTTGTAGCAAGATTTTAGCAACGGAACGCCCGAGTCGGGTCCTTTTTCTTTACCCAGATCAAGAGTGAATATTTTCCCATTAATTTTCCTTTAGAAATAATTGAGGGAGGAACCTAAAAAAGAGGGAACAAGTGTTGGGTGTGGGGAGAGCGTCGGGGTTAGCTTTTAACTTAGCATTTTTATTGACTCCGGGAAAACAAAATAAGAGAGTCTCACCGAGAGCGTGCACTCGGCAATAGCCATTCAGGCCTTGGAAGGCCCATTGTAGCACTTTGAAGGGCCTGAAAGGAAACCCCACTGGTGGAAATCCAGTGGAACATCTCCACAACAGAGCACAACTGTTCCCTTCTGCATGAATGGGAGGCAGATAAAAGACGAGATGGACTTCTAAAGTACAGCCAAAAACAAAGGCAACAAAAGTGCTGATCATGAGGGAATGACACGACTCGCTGCAGCAGAGGGGCACTGAGAAAAGAGCCGCCAGACAATGGTACTCACAGCCAAGTGACAAACTGAAGAATTGAAAAATCTACACAAGAAGGATCTCCCCGCTCAAGCCCTCCCTCTGGCCTGCTCTACAAAAAAAACACAAGATGCTGCT
The DNA here is from genome assembly GCA_034779995.1 of Parotocinclus haroldoi. Classification (NCBI taxonomy): domain Eukaryota; kingdom Metazoa; phylum Chordata; class Actinopteri; order Siluriformes; family Loricariidae; genus Parotocinclus; species Parotocinclus haroldoi. The sequence goes on along the minus strand of JAUZST010026747.1, from coordinate 19,844 downwards.
GGACGTCTGAGAGACCGGACTGTTTTGTGAAAATGATGATGGAAAAGAAACCAAAAAAAAAAAAACAGCGAGGGACAGATGGACGGAGAGAAAGACAGACAGGCAGAGAGAAAGATCATTCATTCATTCATTCATTCATTCATCTTCACATGACCTTAATCTGATAAAGGGTCCTGGGGAACCTAAAGCACAGGAATCCACCATAGCACTAACCACTGGATCACTTTAAAGATTCCCATTGAATCTACCACCAGTACCAAGCACATTTAATTCCATGAGTAATTATGTCCAGATCCTCATAAAACCCCCCTTGTACGAGGTATAAGTTATTCTATGTATTAATATTATAGAGGAGCTCCTCATTTATGATGATAAGTTAAACAGATCATTAACACAAAGCTTATTTTATAATAATATAACCAGAAAATCGTATGGAACTTGGTGAGTAATGGATTAAAAGTAAAAAGTTAAAGCGCTAAAACACTAAAGCAAGCCGCAGCCTGAAAGCAAAGACAATTCGGGTCATGTTTTCCTTTCGGTTGGCTGTCATTACTAACTATTTTAGGAATCTGGATCTGGACTGTGGTTAAGGTTCTGGACTATGGACCACGAGGTCCAGGGTTCAAATCCCACCTCTGCCACAGGTCCTTAACCCACAATTGCTTGGATTGTAAGACTGTATTAATTGTCATTAATAAGTCATTTTGGATAAATGTCACAAATGTAAATTGTACCGAACTGTAACTCAAATTTTAACCCAAACATTTTTTTTCTCTTCAAAAAGCACCGAGCACTAAATAAACTAAAGTGGAGAGTGTAATAAAAAGTCCAAGTAAGGGTCTTGGAAGTCTGGAAGCCCTGGCTAGGCTTGCAACATAAAGGTCGGGTGGTCGTGCGATGGTCCTGAGATGGATTTGAGCCCTGTCTGCACCTTTGCCCGTGTCCAGTCAAGTCCCAGATAGGTGCACAGTGACAAAATGTACAAGCTAATCCTCCTTTTGTAATCGAAATGTAATCCAGTCCGTTAAAAATCACTGTGCAAACGGTCGATTGCTAAATGCTGTTAATGATTATGGTGATCCGAGAGGAGCTCTCAGTTCGGTGACAGACGACACGATCTGACTGAAGCTGTGATAGGTGAGGGAGGATCAGTGGGATCACTCCCACTTCAGATGCTGGGTTATTCTTGAGCCGTGCTTCTGAAGTGCCTCTTTGTGCACTCGCACAATCGACTTCTGCAGCTCAGGCGAGCGATTTCCCCCACTTTTCTGCTCCACACGTGGAGCTCTTTAGCCTTTTCTCAGACAGGATTCTCAACTGCAGACCGACGGGGCTGAATTACAAATAAAAGGCGTCTTCAACGCAGACGAGCAACCGCCCTAAATATCATCCCTTCATTATTCTTCGTGTTCGGGTTTGAAAAGAAAACACTGGATTTTTTTTTCTTCCTGAGAACGGATCGATTAATTATTTATTTATTTAAAAGACGTGCACCTGTTCTGGGGTCTGACTACAGGAGCAAGTCCGAAAATAAAGACATGACAAAACAAGGTGCAGTTGGAATGGTTTTGGTCGGAGGTTGTTTTTTTTTCCCCCCCACCCTTCGCATGTTCTCTCTATTGATCAGACCAGTTAGGTGCGTTTCTTTTTTTTTGTATACATTTGAATCATATTGTAACCCGGCCATGATTGAGACCAGGTTAAGTATTTCCACGGGTGGGACGCCACTCGATCACAGCCCCAAAGAATGATTCCCTGACGAGCAGCCCTTCAGTCAATATGCCAGTCGCCATGTGCAATGAACAGATTTCCTGAAAGGCATCGCTGGGACAAGAACTCCAGTCCCTGTCCTGGTCCCTGCAGCATTGGACCACCTCACCAACTCTGTTATTATTATTATTATTAGTCGTAGTCGTAGTTCTAGTACATGAGGAAGGCATGACGTTGGCGCGGTCAGTGCTGTCACCTCAAAGCTCCAGGGATCCTTGGTTCAAATCTCGACTTGGACCTGGATCTATTTAGAGTTTGCACGTTCTCCCCATCTCCATCCTAGTTTCCTCCCACCTCCCAAAGACATGTTGGGTTTTCTGGTGTCTCTAAAGTCCCAGTGTGGGAGTGAGTGTATCCAGAGTTGGTTCCTGTGCCACCTGTTAGGCCCCGGATTCTCACCAGCCTGGACTGGATTAAGCAGCTATGACTATATACAGTGGGGGGGGGGGGTACCTTTGATACACTGTCGATTTTGTTTGAAGTTTTCTAACCCACAAAGAACGGAGAGATCTGCATCGTAGCTACAATTCAACTGTGAGAGGCACAATCTTAAAAAAAAAAAAAAATTGAATTTGCATTTTGTTGCATAAAACAAGCAATTGATTCCCTAACAACCAGTAAGAATTCGGGGTCTCACACGCCTGTTAGTGTTACTCTAAGAAGCCCCTCCTATTCCGCACTCCGCTATTACTTACACCCGTTTGAAATCTTTACCTGAATAAGACACCTGTCCACACTCTCAATCAATCGCACTCCAGCTTCTCCACCATGCCCAAGACCAAAGAGCTGTCTAAGGACACGAGGGACAAAATTATAAACCTGCACAAGGCTGGGACTGGCTGGGATTTTACACATTGTATACATATGACTATAAAGAAAGAACAAAATGGCGTCCCTTAGTCATTCCACCAACAGCACGCTTCCAGAGAGCCCTGATTCGATCTCGACTGCATGCATGTCCTCACCGCGTCCGTGTCGGTTTACTCCGGGTGCTCTGGTTTAATCCCGCATTCCAAAAGACTTGCATTAGGTGAACTGGTCTCTCTGACTGGCTTTAGTATCAACGTACCCTTGCTCTTCTGTCAGGAACAGAAACTCATGCTGGTGTGACTTTAAATAAACGAATAAATCAAACAATAATTCGGACGCCTCCGTTTTGGACACTTCGTCACTCTCGAATAGGGACGCACCGATTTAATATCAGCATCAGATATCGATATTAATTACATTCGCTGGATCAGTTATTATTAGTTATGCCAACGAGTTCGATGGCAACACGCAATACTACCGATTAATATTATCATAATAAATTAAGAAATAAACAGAGCATAAGATGTTTGACTCCTTTATTTTGAATTCGAATGCCCATTTTTTAGCACATAAGTAGCAATTTTGTCCAAATACAGAATTACGGGAATTACGGGAATTACGGATATCAGAATTGGAAAAGCCAGTACAAAAACCAAACCAAACCAAACCCAAAAAAAATATATAAATAAATAAAAAAGATGAAGGACCTCCTCACTCTGACCAACATTTATACCATTATAGTTACGTAACTTCATTTATTATTAAAAGGCATGAGAAGCATTTTCCTTTTGACTAATTTCAGAAAGAAGACACCCCTATCATTCATTTCTGTCCCGTCGCGTTTGCGTTTTACGTCCTGGTGAAACCCGAGGTTACAAAAGCAAGCGATGAAGATGCAGGGGGGAAAAAAAAAAAAAAAAAAAGATTGACATGTTTTGGAAAAACTCTGCCCAACAAGGCTTCCATATTTAGTTTTCTAGCTACAGAGTCGCCTGCAACTTAAAAGCTTTTCATGCCATGAGCAAAACAAAGGAGCGGATCCTCAAACAAACCCGAATGAACTTGAGCTCGAGGTCTTCTCCAGCACGCACACAGGCCGCAGTGACTGACACCATGGCAAATAATCAGACATGCGCTGCTCCACGGCGTAATTAAACGAACATGTCATTCCTCTTTGACAGTGTTACCCCAGGAGCCCAGCGACTGGGACGTGACAACGGAATTAATGTAAATCCAATTATGCTGCACTAATATTGTCATGATGACACATTCCAGACAGTCACAATTACAATAAGCTTACAAAACAAATCCCTCACGTGTCCTTTTAGCGCCTTCGGAGGGGAAAAAAATAAATAAAAAAAAACGGAACAAAAAACGCCGCAGACGTGTTCGATCGTTTCCAGATTTCTGCAGCGATAACACGTTTAAAGTGATGATTTTAAGAGCGTGTCAGATTTTAAGGAATTTCAGTACGGATAAAAACGTTAAGATTGGCTTCACAGGACAGGATGAGTCCCAAAAAGTACCAGAACTATAGTACCAGTACTCGGGGAGAGCTTTAAATTTAAATCTAAATACGAGAGGGAACTGTACTTAAAATAAAGTTCTCTATTTATTCTAATTCCTTATATTGTATTCTGTTTCATTGGTCATATATATTAAGTTTAGCTTTTATTGTATTGGAATTATTAGTTTTAAGATAAGAGATAAGTATTATTATACTTTATTTGAATATATATATATACTTATTTAAACAACGTGTTGTCTCTCCGATTATTATTTTTAAATAATTACTATAAGCGTATTCATTAGGTAACTTTCAATAAGACCCGAGACGAAGAACAAAGAGCTGTCTGAGGACACCAGGGACAAAATTATAAACCTGCACAAGGCTGGGATGGGCTTCATTTTCCTCACCTGACTATAAAGAAACAAACAAAATAGCGTCCCTTAGTAATTCCACCAACAGCACGCTTCCAGAGAACCTCAAACTCCATCGTAAGAAGCAAGCATGTCCTCATTGCGTCCATGTGGGTTTACTCTGGGTGCTCTGGTTTAATCCCACATTCCAAACTTGCATTAGGTAATTAATTAGGTTACTTTAAATTCCCACATATAGCGTCTAGGCCGTCCTAAGGAGGTCCGATCCCTTTGAGTTTTGATCTTTGCAACGTTTCCTCCTCCTTAGCTTCTTCCTAGGGAGTTTTTCCTGGCCACTGTCGCCCTATTCTTGCTCAGGTTGGGCCTGAGGGTCTAGATAGGTGCTACTTCAAGGCAAAGTTCTTTTTATCAGGGCTGCTTGAGCTATAAGATGGCCTCGATAGTCACCCAGGTTATTTAGCTTATTTACGCTACTCTAATATAAAGTATTTTCTCGTAAGGGAAACCGCAGAGACAGAAGTTTACGGCTGTCCAGGGTCCGAAGCCTAAACTGTTCTAGACTTCCTCTAGGAAACAGAAAACAGTGGTTCTACAGTTACACACACACACACACACAGCAGAACCAAAACAGAAACCTATATGATAAATAGACAAAATTTGCTGGCTGCACACAACTAAGAGAGAATGAGTTCACAGCCAATGCAGCATCGCCTTTCTAACACTAAACCTCATAGGTTCATTAAAGTTAAGCAATATTTATTAATTAAATGAAATAAATCAAACATGACAAACATACACTGCTCACAAAAACGAGGGCATATTTCATTAAGGAAATATATGAATTTAGATTTTTTTCGAGCAGCGTGGAACGCATATGCACGCTTACATGCTATTTTTATTTGTTTTTATATATTTTTTAATGTGCTCCGCTGCTTATGGCTGTTGTACCTCGTTCTTTCTGTGAGAAAATGTATTTTTCATTCCCTGGTCAGATAAATCAGGATAAAACTAAAAATAATTACACAGCCAGTGATCGATCCTGGACGTGCAGGGCACATTTGAATATTAAAATGAACCGATATCATTTATCGACTCTCGCGCACACTCTCACCGGGAGTTTTGCCTGCTCAGACCATGTAAACACGTCCCTGTGAGAGTGTGAGAGTATCCCAACCGGTGCCCTCCCAGGCTGAAGAGCACCTCGGGCCAAATCGGCCCGGTTAGTTAACTGCTACAATGCGCCCGGAGCTGTGAGAGGAGGTCATTTTTAACCCCCGTCTTTCTTCCTCCCTCACTTTAGCTGATTAATGGATCCAACGCTGTAATTGATTAGCGAGAAGTTGAGAATTAAACCCGAGTTCAGCGCCAATAATGGCCTCTTGACAATAGCGGCTGGCGTAAAATGTGAAATGATAGCCCGCAGCCAGCTCGCCATCAAAAGCCGAGCGTCTCCCTGAAAGAAGGCCGGCCCGTCCTCTGGAGCCGCACGCCTCTGTGGGCCCTTTTCTCTTGATAATGCTGTCAGTTAAAGTGACAGGAACCATAATGGACGGGGCCTGTCAGCTCACCTTCATAAAACAAGCTGTAAAACACCAAATAAGAGGCTTATACGGCTTCATTATCTCAGCTTCTCCAAATCACAGCAGAGGCGCCAGGCTTCTCGTTTTGTGTACCGGGTACAGCGCGTGCCCGTGCGTGTGTGTGTGTGTGTGTGTGTGTGTGTGTAGCCTTTCCATTGCCTTGGTTTAAGCCCTAACTAAGAGCGAAACAAAAAAGGGAGGATAAAAAGGAGACAGGAGGCCAGAAGCCTCACCAAACACTAATAAAGCGCTTCCTTTTCATCACACAAGCGAAGCGCCTGGCCACGTTCGCCGATCATTATACTGCACATTATTAATTAGCCCATGTCGCCTCTTCAGTAGTTACAAACCAATGTGATCAGGGCTCCCAACGTTAAGATAAAATGTCCTCGCGGTGGGAAGCGAGAGAAACGGAGGACAGAGACGCGACGGAAAAGAATACGGGCCTTTAATAAAAGTGCCGCTTGAACAGAATTGTTTAATAGTTACCAACACAGGACGGCACAATGCGGGACAGATGGAGACTGCATCTGGGAGAAGAAACCTTTTGCCACAGCAGCGCGCTTGATGAGCCACGGCTTTTATTTATTTCATGCAAATCGAGCAGGGCTTTAAACAAACCTGACAGCGGGGTTGCGAGGTGTAGAGCGTTTGGAGGCACCGTGCCTTTTATCTCTGCTTTTGGGAAACTTGCGTAGGCAGAGTTTTGTCCTCTGAAGCTGAAACAGGGCGCTTCTTTAGCCCAAGTTTCGTGCTTGAGCACAGGGGACATCAGTGACTAGTCTGTACTTTACCTGACCTCACCTGCTTCGGTCGAAGCGTCTTTAGCTGGAAGAACCGTGACGTCCAGCATGCACGATCTGCTGCAGGGACTCCGAATTGGTTCCGTTTAAAATAAGTCAGTACTTCTCTGGAAACCGGAAATCTTGGACATTTGCATGGTCACGCAGTCTTTTAGGCTACTGGAATGCAAATACAGAAGGGAAATTTGTTGTCACGATGCCCTCGTGTGTCCTGCCATCGTCAGCCCGTCTGCGGTGGCGTTATGAACGAGAGACCTGGACTGCTACAGACCGGAATCGAACCGTTCTTAGAGGTGACTCCACGTTCTGTTTGGGAACCGATGACGGTCGGGTACGAGTGTGTCAAGTCTCAAAGCTGCTCTACAATTTTAGATTATCTTCTAAATTGTAAAAAACAGTGGCATGGAAAAACTTCCTAAACATTATAAGGCTGAAACATTGGGAGGTCCAAGACATACCCAAGGAGGATTCTGCCTTCGTTGTGGAGCAACACACTGTCCCAAATGCTGGCCTGGTAACCAGGGACGCCATCACATACAACGGTCGGTCATACCTAGTAGTGATGTAAGGGACACTAACAGTTAAGCGATATGTTCAGGACATTCTGTGTTGCCTATGATGGCAAATGGATTCCAGCTAACATTTTTTAGCAGTTTATTGCTCGCAAACACACAGCAATTCCAGAGTTTCCCAGAAATGTTTTCACCAGATTTATCCCAGATAAAGATGGTCGCCGACCTACGACTGCAAGACCTACAGGCCCGGCTGCAACATCTGTGGGTAAGTGTGCCACAGGATACCATAGGGGAACGTTTTTGCCTCCAACATCAACTGTATCTCATCTTGTATCCAGGCTAGAAACCCTACCCTGCCCAACAGGGTAACAAGAGCCTTTTTTTTTTTTAATAGTACAGGTTTTCCCGATAAACCTCTGCCTTCGCTCAAAAAGTTTAATCATTACATCCGCACTTATAAAGTTTCCTTCGATTCCAACAACTCCTCCATGGTGAGTTTTTGTCAGCGAGCGTATAATCGCACACTAAGGCATATAAGAATAATTAAACGTACCTCCCTGGCTGCACACAACCAAGAGGGAATGAGTCATGTTGAAGAAAGACACATTTCCGGAACGGACGTTGCAGTATTGCCTTTTAAACATTTTTAAAAGCCTTTTACACCGTTAAGTGCAGTGTTAAACACAGAATTAAGTTTTAGTCTGTGTCTCTGCTCGTGTCCACGTCCTAAAGGAGTCCGTGCGAAACGCAGTCCCCACTTATACACGTAGTTAATGCAAAATAAATCGACGTTCATTTCCAACACAGACGAAACCAAGTAAGAGACCGATAAGATTTATGGCAGTAAAAATACGCTTTAAATCCTTTTTAATTTGACCAGTTGTTAAAGGCGCAACGTCCGATGGCCAGATTTTTTATTCTTGGATTTTTTTCCCCTCTGGGTTTAAAGGGAATAGTCGTTAATTGAACGGCCTTTAAATGGGTCTTTACCGTACGTAGTAATGCGCTAGTTCTTTTATGTTTGGTTAAAAAAGGACTCCAAAGCACTTGCCCCATTGCCCATTTGAGCATGGTTCCTCTCAGGGTTTTTCCTTGCCCTTGGGGTCTAAACTCACTGTAGCCTTTTGTAAAACAGCTTTGTGAAAACGTCCGTTCTTAAAAGTGCTTGGCTATTCAAACAGTGCTGAGTTGGGTCCAGAACTCCTCCTCAGATGTTGCCCCTTTCATTTGTCTTTAGCTTTATAGGCTTGTTTGCGTGTCGAAAAAAGCAACTCGCCTCATTTTGCCAAAGCACCCATTAGAGGGTTTTAGGCAGAACCAAAAAGTAATTGGTTGGGATGGTCCAGTTCAGGCCATTGCACTTGCTGATTGCCTCTGCCTGAGACAAACACACAGGAGCCCCATTTAGCCTCCATTGTGATTTGAGCTGGGCTGTTGGTGTTGGTTTAGCAGTGCTGGGTAGTGAGGGAGGGGCTAAATGACTGACTGACTGAGGCAGGTCTATGGACTGGTACATATAGATTACTGACTAAGAGGGACTGATTAGCGTTTGTTTAGACAAGCCCCGAGATTGACGAGTCACCACCGGGGATTTGAGTAGCCCCAAGCTAACGGCCCTGTCCCGATACACTCAGAGAGGGACCTGTATGACAGGAAAACAAAACTACGGCTGACAAAAATGAGGGGTTACTTCAAAATGCACTATCCCGTAATGAAATACTGCTACATTTGTGAGCAGTGTATTCAATTTAAGGTCAAGGACAAATAAGATAAAGTTTACATGCCCGTAATAATCCAAAAACTGCCGATAATCAGATTTTGTCCATAATCCTATCCCTCGCACTTAAGTAATGAGATCATGGGAAAGCTTTGGGTTTACTTGACTACTACACTGCTCACAAAACTTAGGGGATATTTCAGGTTTTGTGAGCGGCACACTCTGCAACCGGCCAATAATCTCAACGAAGGGTGTGGCTTAAAAAAAATAAATAAGATAAATGTTAATTTCTTCAGGCATGTAGTGGGTTTCAGTCTCTTCTCAAACCTTTGGTAGCTGCATTTCATTCCAGGGAAACAAGCACAAAGCAGCACAATCTGTAGAACACATGGACCTGGCAACCATGTTTTAACTCTGCTAGACTGGTGTGTATGGGCAGACTGAGAAAACCCACTGAAATGAGAATAAGGGTCTCCACGCTTAGAGAAACTTGAATCTATTTATCAGAGTCTTTCATCTGATTTCCAAGCCTTAATCTCGGACAGAAAAAAGCATGTAAAGTTTTGAAAAAGAGCACGAGTTCTAAATTATGCGTTGCTCCGATGTCTTAAAGTCAGGCTGACCAATCAGAGCTCGGTTGCCGGGCAGAACGGCTCATCCTGCTAGTAGCAGAGCACGACAGCTTATAAGACGAGCAAGAGACTGGTTAAAAAAAAAAAAAAAAACCATGGAAATTAAAGAGACGATGTGCTGTTATAAAGCTGAATTGCTGGAGAAGGATGGTGATAAACCTCACAGGGACTGGATGGAATCTAAGATTATCTAAGAGCTTTCTAACCTGTTCACGTTATAAAAAACACAAACGAGAGCTTCCCGTATTAATCTCCACTCATGTTTTTCTTTCACAACGCGAGAGATGGCGAAATCTCTGCCACACGTTAAAAGAAGGCAAGTTAAAGAAAGCAGTCAGTGAAGTCCATGGACGACGATGCTCGCTAGTCATCCGGCTGAGGCAACAGGAACTGTTCACCAAGTCAGCGAAGGCTTCACACTGTTCAGGGCGAAACTGGAGCCAATTCTACCCCTCAGCTGTAAACCTTCCACACCTTAATTCCATCGTTTAGCAAGGCGCCCTTATCTGGTGACTTACACCCGGTACAATCTTACAATCCAAGCAATGGCAGAGGTGGGATCTGAACCCCAGACCTTTAATCACTAGGCTACCACAATCCTTACATGAACCTTCAACGGTCCATTTGGCAAAACCAGAGATATTCTCCTCCTTCTTCCTACCTATCTATGGACCGCCAGCGCTCGAACAATGTTCGTTGGAGAAATGACCGTCCGGACCATCAAGCAACAGCTCCCCAGCCCAGAGTCTTAAAAGAGCGCCTCTGTAAAAAAGTGCTTTGCTGCTTTCCGTGCAGTACACTCTGTGATCATACTGCCATCGAGAAATACTAACACAGGACGATTTTCCTCACCTGACCCCTTCTCAGTTGGTCCTTTCAGGACCACCATCACCAACAAACCGCTGACTTGAAAGACATGGACGACCATCTCCAAGATCCTTTCCAGAGACTCCATCGTCCAGTTCTATTTATCCTATTGATATCTCTTTTGAATGGGATACTGTCGTTCCTTTTTTAACGGTTTATTATATTATTGTTATTATTATTATTATTATTATATATTTGTGTGTTATGTTTGGTTCTTGTAATTTAGCAATTTGAATTCGTGGACGTTTTTTTTTCTTTAATCGTATACTAACATACTTTACATGTCAGTTAAAATAACAATAAAACTATTGTTTTATGATATATAGGGGTGACAAGATTTTGTGTATCGTGATAAATCGCGCTATTACGGCTAATATTTGTCTATTTAGCTTTTTTAAATATCACTACAAACTTATTTTCCTAGACACATTAGTTTTATTCTTACATATAACATCTGAACCACCCAATCCGGTCGGGGTTCCTTTCGATCCTCCCAAGCTTTTTCCTTATAACGTTTAGGGAGTTTTCCCTTGCCACTGTCACCCTAGGCTTGCTCTAACTGGGATTGGCATCAGAAGATAATCGAATACTACAAAGCTGCTTTGAGATAATGGTCCAATGTAAAAACAAAACAAAAACGCTATAGAAATAAATCCGACTTGCCTCGAGTGCTTAAAGAATGCGTTAAGCAAAGTGTAATTAATCCTTTTTAATTGGATGACGTGCAGCACATGATTAATATGAATGGCTTTACTAAATATGAGATAACACACTGCTCACAAATTTCATTTTTTGGAAGCCGTTTGGCTTTTTATGAACCCGATTCTACTGATCCATTCTTGCCTAAATATCGTGATATATCATCATTACAATATCGCCCACCCCTAACACTGTATCATGGCCCCAAAGCTCCAGGGTTCAAATCCCACTCCTGCCCAGCCTCTGCTCTTGGGTCCCTGAGAAAGACCCTTAACTCTCATTGCTTGGATTATATAAGAAGATTTCAGTTGCAAGTCGTTCTGGATAAGGGCGTCTACTAAATGTGTGGATGCCCCAAAAATGGGTGACGCAAAAACACTGGGTCGTCCTTGACTCAAAGCCCGTGATCTGTAGTGGCATTACACGAATACAGGTCCAGCACCCTTTGTTAGAAACAAACAGGAAATGCAAACTGATCCAAAGCGAGTACTTGATGTGAACTGAACTTCTTCCCTTTGGCTTGGATCAAACAGTGAAGACGTTACATTTTCACCCCATCCATGTTGACTTAAGGGTCATCGTTGGGTCAGCCAGTTGGCTTGGGATTTGCTCAGAGAGACAGGGTTCCGATCTAGCCCACTAATTTGAGCGTGACCCCCTTCTCTCACCTCAGAGTCATATCTGAAGGGTCAGCGCACTCCCGGATTTAACATCTTTGACAGGACTCAATTTCTAACGATCAGTGTCTATATGGTCCTGATTCGCTGTAAGAAGAGAGAGAAAAAAAAGGGTTAAGTCTGTGACCTTTTTGACACCCCAGGCCTGGTTTAGTCCACCTTGCCCTCCAGTGGCAGGGCAAAAGTACTGCATGTGTTTTTCTACCATGGATAGCTAACCTGCAGGAGAACAAACGTGTGCATGAACACCGGGGCAGCTCATTCACAATCTAAATCTAATAATACTGAATAATTAACAAACGTTACTGAGTGCTAAAGGGAGAAACGTTTACAACGGATTCTAATGAGCTTGGGTAATTTCAGGCCGACAGCAGGTGACTGAGGAACATGACAATTAACTCTTTAAGGCTTTAAGTTGATTAGTTATTGGTTTTAAAAACACTTTTTAACGCACATTACTACATGAAGGTTAACGGTCTTTAGTATTATAACCCAAACCTTTAGGTTTTACATTAACAGTATTTAGCAGATGCCTTTATCCAACCCAACTTACACCTGAGCTGTTAAAAGGTTAAGGCATTTGCTGATGGTGGCTTCCAGACTCGCATAACTCACAACCTCCTGATCTGACGACCAGAGCCTGCAAACCATTAGGGTTACCACTTCTACCCTCATGTTTCAGATTTGATCGACTCCGGGTCCAGGTCTCTTCAATCCTCACCTTCTTTTTGACAGAGAATGACCCAGACGGGAACTGGGCGTGGAGATTAGACCAGCAGGCTTGATATTTTACTTTAGCCCGTGTTCGTTAACATTCATTATTTAGGATAATTTATTCCCCAAATTAACGTATTTAGTTTACCGATAAATGTTCGCAACTCTGACACAGTCTCAGTGTTTAAATCGAGGCTCAAGACTTATTTGTTTAGCCAAGCATTCGGCCTGTAGTTCTGGTTCCAGTTTTAGTCCTTCATATGTTAAAAGGTACCAAAGATCAGGTCTAATTCATTTCCTCTTTCTGCCGAGGTTCTCGCTCAGACGGCGACCCTGCTGTGGGAGGTGATATCAGACGGAACGACGGGCCAATGCCGAAAACGCTCGCTCTCCCATCTCTACATGCACATCTTCCATGTTTTTATTTCAATGTTTTATTATATAATGTTCATTATGTCTTTTACCCAAATGAGGATGGGTTTCCCTTTCTGAGTCTGGTTCCTCTCAAGGTTTCTTCCTCTTTCCTTGCCACTGTCGCCATTTTTTCTTGCTCGTCAGGGACAACATAATCAAAGCTGTGCCAATGTTTATGTTTTAATGTAAAGCTGCTTTGTGACAACGTCCATTGTAAAAAAAAAAAAAAAAAAAAAGCGCTATACAGATAAAACCGAATTGAATTGAAAGTATTGTCTACGATAAAATCTTGATTGTTGTTTTAATGACGTGCGAGCTGACGTTATAAAAGGAGACGAGTGACGGGCTGATTCTCTCTCTCTTTTTTTTAATTCAACACAATTTTAAATTTAATATTATGATTATTGTTGTTTATTGTTTAATATATGTTATTATTGCCTAACCACTGAGCCATGGCTGGAACCTCAACAAACCTGCCAAAGTGCAGGAAGCAGATTACATCATTCGCCGTGGTACAGGTCCTACATTTTCCACTTGACCCGCAGTAATGAGACCTCTCAATCGCACGCTGAACCAGAGAACGTCAGAGGAGGTTCTGCACACATCACGAGTGGGATCACGCGGCACACGGCCGATCCGAACCGAAGGGGGAAAGCTTCTGAAATGAAATGAATCTTAATCTATGGCCAGGTAATCTCAAAGCTTGAATGACCTTTAGAAAGCACTTCATTCCCGCCAGAGTAAGCGAGCGAGTGAGGCACCCTGTGGTGGCTCTCGTCGTGCTGTAGAACATCCAGGGCTGTTGCACCTCCTCCAGCTTGGCCCAGATCCTTTAATTAATACTGGCTTAAGGCCGATTGCTCCCGACACTACAGGGAGTTTCCTGAGGCCCAAGTTAGCATGCCCCCATCACACCAAATCCACCCACCCACCTACACACACACACACACACACACACACACACACACACACACACACACACACACACACACACAGTTTAAGCCCAGTCAGGATTAGTTCATGTCTGTAAAGATCTCAGCTCAGAAATGGTAAACAAAGTGACTATTCACTAAATCTGTGATTCATGGTCAATTAAAAAAAAAAAAAAAAAGGACAAAAAAAAAAAAAAAGTTCTGACCAACACCTGAGCTCGTTAATTTTCTGAGCATTCTGCCCTGTCATCTGCTGACTATCATTCAAAAGTGTGGTCATTTACAAACCGCAGATGCACAGCAGATTATACCCTGACCACAGGAGGCACTCTCCGTTCTGACTGGGTGGCAGGTGTGAACCTCATTTCCTGTATCGAGATGCTTACACTCTCCTACAGTCGTGGCCATGGATGCAAAACTGCAATGTTTTGTTCAGAGTCACTTGTGACCTGGTGCTCCGTCACGATGGAAAAAGAATTGGTCACCTCCAAATTTCTCTTGGAGGATTTCTTGATACCGTTTCTTATTCATGGCAGTATTCTTAGGAACGATGGACGAGAAGCCACCCCACACATCAATGGTCTCAGGATGCTTCACTGTTGGGGCACAGGACTCATGGTAGCACTCAGCTTTTCTCTGGACAATCATTTTCCCAGATGTTTGGGGCTTCATCAGAGAAGATAGCCTCACCCCAGTTCTCTGTAGTCCAATCCATATACTTCATCGGTGTTTCTCTTTGAAAGAAGTGGCTTATTTGCTGGCCTTTTTGGCACCAAGCCATCCTCCAACATCTAAAAACCTTCTTGACGCTTGCTTGACTTTCTTGGGCTCCCTGAAGCCTCTTTCACTGCAACGGAACCACTCTCCGTGACGTAGATTTGAATTAGAAATGGTTGATCGTATTGGCAGCAACGTCCTTTCCTGTGAAACCATTGTGACACAACGCAAGATGGCTGCACGTTTCCTTGGAGGTAACCATGGTTACCAGAGCCATCACGACCCTTTAAAAGAAACCAGTCTGCTCTTCTAATCAGCATGACAGAGTGATATCAGCTATCCAGTCCTCGTTAACCCTTTCTCCCGAGCTAACGATATCATCACTGCACTGATGTTATCATGGCCAGTCATTTTTGTAATAAGGTCACTTTCATGGCAGGGAACGACTGTACAATTCATTGCAATTTATCCGATTATCTCTAACAACCTAGAGCTGATACAAATTACCACGAAAGCTGATGCAGCAAACTTTGAGTAAAGCAAAACGTACCATTCACAAATCTTTTGACCACGACTGTAGATGTGCTAGAATTCCACAACACCAGACTCTTTCCAGAGACACATAACACAGAAACTCTTCTTATTAGCGAGGCCTGAATAGCGATATTTCGAATTTACAATCAGAATCCGACCCCCCCCCCCACACACACACACACACACACACACACACACACACACTACGGTACTGTATTTGTGTGCATATACGTCTCCGTAGGTCCTTAAATGGTTCGCAATGACAGATAACCAAAAGGAAAACTCTTTCAGGCTGTGTGAGTTCATCGATAGAGTAAGTGTTTTGCTTTTACTTTTCACTTTCAATCCATTACTCGGTCAACTTTTTTTATTTACTTTTTTATTCATTGTATTATTGTGTTAATGATTACGTATAACTATAGGTTAATTAAGTAATGTAAGATGTTCCTCTATTATACATGATGATCCATTTAACTCGGATTTCCCTGCCAGAAATCAGGATTTCCTGTGCACTATAACTCCATTACTGTATAGAGTAACTGATACAGGGGGGATTTTTTTGGGAGTCTGGACCGGATTCATACGTTTGACTATTGTGCGATATCATACGATAATGTGCTCCTGTGCTAGATAAACTGGGCAGCGCCTGACGTAGGGAGTCGCACGTTGTGTTATAATAGTCACAGTCATGTTATAAGCACGTGCAATGCAAACTCAGCATTTTTGGTGTGATCTTATTTACTTAATTACTGTGTGACCAACGCATCATAGATTCCATGAATCCACGGGCAGCAGAAATAATAAAGTTAAGCAGACCAACTAACATTCCTCACCAGGGTGATGCAGCGAGCTGTGGCGTGACTGGCACAGAACACAGTGTGTCAAGACACCCAGTCCGGCACAGCGTTCAGGCTAATCGTTCCAGCGCGTCTCTCCGGGCTTTACTCTGCATACGCTGGTTCATGCTAACAGGGTGACTTATGTTGAATAGGCCGTTTAGAAGGAAGTAATTCATGAAGCACAAAACGTCAGATTGCCCACACCTTAGTGGAGACCCCACCTGCACAGACAACCGCCTGCAAATGTCGTGTTTTGGACGATGGTACGCTGGTATGGTCAGAATGCCGGAACGAGATACTGGCATGGGATACTGTTTGACATGGAGCTCACCATACCAGCTTCCCATACTAGCATACAAGACTGGGAACCATGGCCAATTACTGATGGCACTGCGACGGGGGCATGCAGCTCACCCAACACTAAGCATCTTGGAGCAGCGTGGAAACTGTGCAGGTCTTTACAGTTTGAACAGGGCGGCCCACTAATGGCCTGCCTCTGGTAAAACTGGAGTAAATATGCACAATCAATCCAGGACGGGGATAAATAGTCATGCAGGGGAGCAAAGGCGGAGGGAAGAGGGAAGACAGTAGGTGGAGAGACCTGCTTGTTTGTTTGCTTGCCTCTGGCTAATAAATTGAGTAAAAGGGGCAGGTGGATGCAAATGGAACTGCGAACACCTAGAGACCGCAAAATGCAAATCTCACAGCATCTGCAGAAAAATAAGGAGCAAAGAAATCTGACAGACCCGAGTCAGAGCTTAACGCGAGGGGGTAGAGCAGATAAATCACCTTCCCTCCTCAGGAGAAAGGTCCGGATTCAAGCAGCTCTCTAAAACCGACAAACCGCAGTTAAACAGAAATCATTATAAAATATTATAAACCACCATTACAAAACATGTACTGTATTCTATTAAAGTCTGGGCCAACTGTACGCCTGCTGATTTATTACTGTCTAAACGGAAAATTCACATGCAATCTGAACTGAGTGCTAAGACGTTTAACTAACAATAACCATGCTTAGGACCGACTCGCACTACGCCCAGAAGGCTGGTACTGTGCCAGAGCATGATTAAGTCTGCACTTAAACGTTCGACACACGCTTAGGTTTAGAACAGGGCTCTTACACAGCACCATGGGCTTCAGGGCTGTACTTTGTGGCTTTTTTGGAGACTTTTTGGGCGCTGACACTCTGCCCTCTCATCATTTACTGATTATGTGAGATGGTGATTAAATAAAATGATTAAAAGCGCAGTAAAAAAAAAAAAAAAAAAAACACAAAGCAAAGAAGTGTCCATTTTTTAACTCTATTACAATTATCTAGGGGAAATACGAAACACTTACCACTGTACCCTATAGAAGCCATTGTATTTTTTTTAGGGCTGTACCGATCCGATATTCTGTATCCCGATATGTGGTAAAAAAAAAAAAATCACTGGATCAGAGATCGGATTTGGGGGTTGGGGGGATACAGTTTAATCCGATATCATTGCCATTAAAACTGTTAGCCAGCACCGTGCTCATCATGTGTCAGCTGTGTGGAGTTATTTTAAGCTTATGGACGATAAAAGTGCAGCGCGTGCAACGCCAGTGTTTCAAGAGGCGGTAGCAGCGTATCGCTCTGATATCGGTATCGCCAGGTATTCAGATATTGCAGTATCAATATCGGTATCGGGCATAAAAAAAACTGGTATCGAGACAGCCCTAGTGTTTTTGTTACATGGTACAGAAATGGCACAGCAGACAATCGTCTTTAGTTCTCCTGAGCTATAACGAAGAACACCGAGCATTGTGGGATAATATTTTGCTAAATCACCACACAATTTATTTTATTATTCTTATTTATCTTGGCTGTTTTTTTCTGTTTTTTTTTTTTTAATTACCTGGGTGGATGAACGGAGTTGACTGACGTTAGACGACGTGACGGAGGCTATAAAATGTAACCAAACATCTTGTCCTGAACGTAAGGTAAATTCGGAACTGATCAGAGAGGGCGGGAACAAAACCATTGCTTCTCTTTCCAATGTTATCCCTGCAAATCCAACTAAGCAACATGGATTTCACGTCACTGCATATTCTTTAGGTACCACGTTTGGTAACGTCGCAGACCCCAAAACCCCCAAGGTTAAGGTCACAAGAGTCCGTTTCTAGATGGACATGACAGAAATGGAGCAGTTTCGTGTCCAAGTCCAGCTCTTGGAAGTGGGAGCGCATTTCAAAAGAGCGTAAAGCATCTTCATTTTAGGGAACGGCTCAGTCTGGTTAACTAAGCCAGGAAGCTGCTCCTGATCCAGCAGAAATCATTAGTTAGTCCGTGGTCAGCTGGATATTTCGGGTGCTTTCCCGTATCAGCCCTGGCATGCTAATGGTAGAAATTTTGCACAGAAGCGCCCGGGTCAGAGACAGTTTTGGCACAGCTAGAATCGTTCTGCAACCCCTAACCTGCGCCTGCTGTCTGATGATAACCCTTATCAGGAAAGCTAAGTGTTTTCCACGGATAATGCCATGCTACGAATCACAGCTTAGGGTCGCCCTGCTATTATGGGTGGGGTCTCGTCAGTGTTACGAGCCTCCCTTTCCAGCGAGGCGCTCTGCTCCTGCTTAACCAGGGTTAAAAGGAGGAACTGAGAAATGGTTCCAATTTAGACTCGTAAGGGGCGAGGCTCTGAAAATCCCAGGCTTGAAGGCTTCCTTCCTTAGATCAGGAGGAATGCTTAGCTCGAAATCTACAATAAAAACAGACGCGAGGTGCAGACGGTGCACAGCTTTTACAGCGCCCGCATTCCTTACCCCTAAACAGGGAGCAACAACCTGGAGAGCTCCATGACGGACGGAGAGAGGTTACAGCACCTACGCAAGCTTTGATCTGCTCAGATTAAATAAAGACGAAATGGCCAAACGTGCGCAGCTCGAGGAGATAGCAGGCTCTCTCGATCCTGTCGCACGGTCGAGGTTTTTTCGTTCGCACGTGCAGATCAACGGAGAAAGACCACCGAGTAAAGCGATTACCCCACCGAAGAGCAAGCTGAAAGGCAAGCATGCAGCGGTTAAAAACTGGAACACGAAGTCCCTTCCTCAACTACGGCTGTATCCTGTATTTTCCAATTATCACCTTTTAAATGCCAGCTGGGTGCATTCCAAACCATCAGGGGGCAATTCCATTTGCACTGCTCTGAGACAAAGTCATGCTCAAGTACTTTCATGGTAAAGTTCATTACAACTGGAGAGACCCAATCACTGCTTTTATTATTCACAAGAACGGAGTCGGCTCATTTCAGACCTTCGATCTGTGTTCGAAATCCTTCAGCTAAAGAATCATTCATATCCATTTACATTGTATGTGCATTTAGCAGACGCCCTTATCCGGAGCCACTTCCAAAAAATTGTGGGTTAAGGGACCCAACTGTGACAGAGGTGGGATTTGAACCCATCGTCCAGTACCTTAACCGCTGGGCCACCATAGTCCCTGATAAAAAAAAAAAAAAAAAAGTCATTAATCCCGCACTGAATTAAGGTCAATTTATTTAAGACAAATACGATGTCGTTGTAGCAGCTCGGATTTCAGAAGATAACGGACCTGCCTATAAGAAGAAAATCCATCATTGTTTTGTTTTGTTTTTGTTTTATAATTGGAATTATTATAATTTTTTCTACTACTAATTTAAATTGTAATAATTTGTTATTTATTTTAAACTAATTTTCCTATGATTTAATATACATTTAGTATTTGTCTATTTAACATCTAG
>JAUZST010026736.1:0-30424 GCA_034779995.1 Parotocinclus haroldoi | reverse complement strand
CCACAATTGCTTAAAAATGTAAGACTGTATTAATTGTAAGTCGCTCTGGATAAGAGCGTCTGATAAATGCTGGAAATATATGTCACAAGGCAAAATTGAACCAAATATTGACAACAAAATATTGACGTTTTGATTTGGTTGGTTGATTTGACGTCTGTTGGCCAATGGGTAATTGGAACATTTATGAATTGATATATTGATTGTTGATTTATCTCAGAACCTTCTAATCTCTTAAGATTTTCACTCAACAATTCATAGAGTTAATCTACATAGAAAGATGTGAAAAATAAAAAATAAACCCAGTGAGCAATAGTTAATTCGTTCATTCAACTTCCTACAATCAAGGTTGCAGGGTGCCTCGGCCTAACCAGCTCAGGATGCAAGGTGGGAGTCCAGGCTGAGAATGAAACCAGGGATATCTACAGCTGTGAGACAAGAGCACTCACCATTGAGTCACCATGCAGGCCAGCAGCTGTTCTGTGGTCAGAAATGCCTATGGTTAAGAAGGAAATCTAAGTTAGAGAAAAAACAGACAGCCTTCATGGAACTGATTGTAATTCTACATTGATGTGATTAGGGAAAAATGATTGTTGTTATCACTGGTTACATGAATTAGGGCTATATTACTGTTTGTCATCAGTGAGAGAGTAAATAAACGAGAAATCTGAATCTGTCAGGGGCAGCGAGGCTCCAAAAACAATGTGGGGAATAATATACCGAGTAGCTTTCAAATTAATTTGAAATCAGCTTGTGCATAAATTTCAGTTTTGTTATGCTCATTCGCAAAGCCGTAATTCATATCACTCATTCACTTCTGTAATTATTTTGAAATTTTGGAACATTTATACCAAAGCTCTCTCTGTCAGTACCGTACAGCACTTTCCTTCTCATTTTGTTCATGTTTTTTCCACCACATCCCAAGCCGCTGTTGGATCTGGAGACTCTCTAGGTCATTTAACTACAGTGAACTCACTGTCATATTCAGTAAACACCAATTCACACACAATTTACACCAAATTCTGACCCTATCATCCAAGTGTTGCAGAAGAAATCGAGACTCACCTCACGAGGCAATGTTTTACCAACGTACCAACCTACTTCTATTGCCCAGTTTTGCTGAGCCGAAGCAAATTATAACCTTTTTTTTTAGCTGAAAAGAGTGGCACCCGGTGTGGTCTTCTGCTGCAGTAACCCATCTGCCTAAAGGTGCAAAAAAAGAGATGCTCTTCTGTATACCTTGGTTGTAACAAGTGGTTATTTGAGCTAAAGTTGACTTTCTATCAGCTTGAACCGGTCTGAGCATTCTCCACTGACCTGTGGCATCAACAGGGGATTTTCACAGAGAGAATAGCTGCTCACTGGATAGTTCTCTTTTTTTGGATAGTTCTCTGTAAACCATAGAGATGGCTGCGCATGAAAATCCGAGTAGAGGTCAGCAGTTTCTGAAATATTCAAACCATTCAAACCATCAAAAGCACACCACATTCAGTGTCTCTTAAATCACTTTTCTTCCTTATTATTGTGCTTGGCTTGAACTTCAGCAAGCCATCTTGACCTGCACATCTAAATGCATTGATTTTCTGTTGTGTGAATGGCTGATTAGTTAACAAGCATTATGTTAAGCGTATTGTTAATGTAATGGCTTGATAATAAAAATCCACCAGTTTAAAATTTGCACACAGCTGCTTTCAATGCAATTTTCTTTATTTTTTTTTACCTATATTACCGTATTACATTACACATGTTTAAATCTAAGTGAAAAATTTATTTCAGCTGTAATCAGTGGTGTTTACTGCGGTTCACTGGTGATTTATTAGGACAATGATCTGAGTATGCTTATCATCTACAGCAGAGGTAACACACTTCCTGTGGCTATTGTCATAAGAGCAGATTTAATCATAATGTCTGATGGTTTTGGTCAATGGATTAGTTAAAACTTTCAGAACTTTAGCTCTGTTTAAAGTTAATTATGCACTGACATTTTTATTGCTTAGTACAGTTTGTTATAAATATAATAGTAGGAATGATTAAAAGACAAAAAGGAAAGATTTCTTCAGAATTTCCTTTGGTGCCCTGATCTTCTGTTATCTGTTATCATTTGTTTTAGTATTTAATGATAATATGTAGTGCTTCTGGCCAGCTTGAACAGATTGTGATAAACTGCATTCAGTTTGCAATTATAGTGTTTGTTACCACAAAAATGCTCTTTCTGTTTGGGCCATTCATGTCATGTTTGCCATCAGTGTGCCCTCGTGGAACCACTGCTTAAAAAACATCCTAACCACTGGGACTGTTTCAATAAAACAGAAAAAAACCAAGCTGAGAGCGGCTGGGTAAAAACTATTTCCATCTATTTGTTCTTGCTTTAATTTTCCTGTACCTTCTGTCTGACACAGTGTCTCAAGCAGGGAATTGACTGTTGTGGCCTAGTGGTTAAGGTACTATGGACCAGAAGGTTCAGGGTTCAATTTCCACCTTTACCAAGCTACCCTGTTAAATCCTTGATCAAGGTCCTCAACCTAAAATTGCTTGGATTATAAGAATGTATCACTAGAGAATCACTCTGTATAAGGGCGTCTGCTAAATGACATAAATGCAGATGTAAACGGTGTGGATGGAGTAAGTCCTTAAGGATGTTGTTAGCTCTCCTAAAACAGAACGAGCCATGAAGATTCTCCAGTGTACGTAGAGGTCACTCAATGCCATTTTCTCTGCCATTTTGGTGATCCTCTTGAGCTCTTACCTATTTGCCACCATGCAACTTTACCAATTGTGTAGTGTGTGACCTTCTGGTCCATAGTCCAGTGCCTTAACTGCTAGGCTACCACAGTCCCATGCTTTCCTTGATTATCCTTATTCAAGCTATAATATCTGTACAGTGAATATTGAGGGATATACTCACCCTAAAATTTTATTTTGTTCATGAATAAAATAGGTTTAATAGCACTTGTGTCTGAAAGCCAGTTTTTTGAACCACACATGGGTCAATATACAGTAAAACAAACCTGGAGTTTGTAATGAATAAATTAGTATCAGTGGAATGCATGTTAAACCATAATTAGCAAAGCATTTTGTTTTACCGCCTCTTGTCCTGGTTAGGGTCATGGGGAGTGTCTGGTGCCTAACCTGGAATTCTGGGTGCAGCCAGAGATGCACTCTGGACAGGGCACCAGTCCATCATAGGGTTCCAAACATGCAACACCCAATCTTCATTTTGCGATCTAGACCCAGGCCCTCAGGATCTGCTGTAGCTCTTACCACCGAGCTGCCACAGAGGTCTAAAACAACTTTTTCCTGTTTATTAGATTATATTAATAATACATGAGAAATCTGTTACTCTCACTAATCTATATATTACATGTCCATAGTTACATAGGAGGATTTGTATTCTGTCTACAGATGCTACATATTGAAGATATTAAAGATGCGTTAGCGTCAACTCATGAACAAATCAGGTTGACTTGTACACTTCACATAATGCATTATATCCTTACTGTTTAAACCTTTGAATTTCAATCACATTTGCTCATTATAATGGCTCAGCCAGTCGGCTGGCAAATTTGTAATCTAACAGGTGTAATAAGACATATTGTTGCTTGGATGGATCTCTACATGAGAATTGGATAAGACAAAGCAGTGCTGCTGGAGTTTTTTCAGTCATTGCACCTTGTAGATGTAAAGTCAGAGACAGTAGCTCATCTCTTGCAGCACAGTTTTTGTTACTCATCCTCTAATCCTTCATCATTGCTCACCAGATGTTGCCTACAAAATGCTGCTAGTAGACATAAACATTTGAAAAACTTGAACAGCACTGCTGTGTTTCACCCACTCATACCAGCACAACACACACTAACGCAACACCACCATATCTAATATTTTGACAGTAATCTTAGTGGAATGCAATATTTTAATGATCAAATGATCAAATATCTGATGCAGCATTGCACTCATCATTCATTAAACTCAGATGCCTTTGATAAACAATGCAATACAAACCTCATTCGAAGTCCCTAACACTTAACTATTAGACACTCAGTAAAGTCCACAGAATTGTTCTGAGCCAAGCCTGCACAGAATGAAGCATCTTACCATTTATTAAACACGACTTCTCTTATAATGTTTGTCAGACTTCTCAAAAAGCTCGAACATCATAACCAGCTGTTATACACTGCAGATATGACTAATTTCTTTATTTACAGTTTACCAAATTTAAATATTATATTATTAAGAAAAGGGAAAGGTTTTGCATTAGGTAACATAGCTAATTGCAATTCCACTGAAGGGAATTGTATTTTGATGCACCGAATATCTATTAACATAAATGTGTTTATATTTATGCAACTGTTTTGTATTCATTCATTCATTACCCACCCGGCAACTTTGGGCACAAGGGCAGGAACAACCCCAGACAAGTCTCCAATCCATCGTAGCGCACACACACACACACACACACACACACACACACACACACACACACACACACACACACACACACACACAAAGCACTAAGGGCCACTTTAGAGACACCAATTAACCTAACACGCATATCTTTGGACTGTGGGAGGAAACCAGAGTACCCGGAGTATTCCCACGCAGACACGGGGAGGACATGCAGACTCTACACAGAAAGGACCCAGGCTGCTCCACCCTGGGATTCGACCCAGGACCTACTTGCTGTGAGGCAGTGGTGCTACCCATCGAGCTGCCCGTTTTGTATTCATTTACACAAAATCCACATCGTAATACTGATTTCCAGTTCAGGATACCGAAGGGCGGAACTACATCTCCCATGGTCCTTTACCCAGTTGATGACGCAACCGAGAGTGGCCGTACACGCACTCAGTCAGTGTAGCCTTCTTGTGTTACTAGCTGTTGCTATATATATTTTAATATATATACTATATTTATTTTGATTGAAACTTATTTGATTGAAACTTATTTCTTATGGCTTCACCGCTCAAAGTGTGTATTGTAGGCTCAGGAAACTGGTGAGTACTCAAGTGTGCAGCCTAACGATGTGGAAAATGCTTGGTATGTGTTTAAATATGGTGAAGGAAAGTCGCATTTAAAAGATTGTAGCTGTTAGAAACTGTATTCGGGACAGTATGTGGCTGCTTTAAAATTTATTTACAATCATATTTCCCTAAAGTCAGAGTCAAAAGCGTGTGCTCACCTGATTATTTAGAATTCATAGGCGACAATATGCAGGGAGCCATTACTCTTCTGGATTTTTATTTTGGAACATGAATACTGGGATTCCATTCCATTCTTTCCAGCCTTGTTGTAGTTAGAAGCACATTTATGTAAATGCATCACATCTTGGTGTAAACCTTTTCCAAATGTGAATATCGGCATGTTTTATTTGTCCGTGAAACAAAGAATAATAATATTCATCGTCAGATGTGGTACTAAATACCACAAGTCAGACCAGAAATCACTAGTATTTGAAAAAATTAGATGTTTGTATGTACATTTAGTAATTAAGCAGAGACTGTTACAGTAGTAGGTCCTGTCCCAGGGCCAACCAGCGGCAGCTTGGAAGTGCTGTGAAATCAGGATTTTTTTTTTTCAATTCATTTTTATTTCGTCATCTCTCTACATTTTGTGTACAGAGCAATTGCAGTGTTATTGTTAGATATTAATAACTGTCTTGCCAAGTACTAATGGGAATAAACTATTTATAGAAGTCCTTTACATGTTTTGTTGGGTCATATCCTTGGCCAGGCATAATATCGTAGTATCAATGATCTTTCGAACCCTTGCTCATTTTGTTATTGAGGATTACCCTCACTTCAGTATGACCCATTCAACTTCCAGTGCGTGTGTACGGAGATTACATAATAGGGTGCGTGATTTGATTCACTATATTTAATTCATTAGCAGTAGTTGTAATTACTTTTGAACAATCACTTTTGTGACTATAGAAAATCATTTTGCTTTAAATACAGTCATCATTTTGTCTGAATATGTCCCTACCAGTCTTGCAAACCTAGGTTGGGAATATTCGGCCATTCCTCCTTGCAGAAGTGGTTTAGTTCAGGCAAATTTTATGGTGACTAGCAAGGCACTGCTTTCTTTAAGTCCATCCACAGATTTTCAGATTTATGTCAGGACTCTGACGTGGCCACTGAAGCACATTCACCTTTCTATCCTAGTCAGTTTTTGGTAACCCTACCCATTTTAAGCTGTCTAGCAGAAGATTGCGTGTTTTCCTCAAGAATTTGCATTTACGGTATTTAGAAGACCCCACTTATCCAGGGTGACCTCTACAACCTTACAATCCGAGCAGTTGTGGGTTAACGGCCCTGCTTTATGACCCAACAGTGGCATCTTGTCAGAGGTTTGATTTTAACCCCTTAAGTACAGTGCCTTAACCGCTAGGCTACCCATTAGACACTTGCTCAGGTACAATCCATTGCCTTCCAGATCGCACACTGGTGTAATTGGCTCACAAGTGACATCAGTTGTTGTGGTTTTAATTACTTCGGAATAAAACCAGCTGCTCCTTGAGTTGAACTACTAGTGTGCATGGTAACCCACACGTTCATCAGTGCTTGGGTGAAGTGCTGTGTGAAGGTAGGAAAAGGATAAAAGATGATTTTAAAGCTTTATTGCTCTATTGTTTTTTTCTGTTGGGTGTGGGTCCATTAACCTGGTGTGTGATGTGGAAGGTGATGGGTGTACCTGAGCACGTTTACATTTGTTACCCTGAAGGGTTCATTACTTATCCAAACGGGTATGTCATCAATGAAGTTGGAATAATTATTCGAATCTGTTACTGTTCTTTCCATTATTAGGCATGTTATAATGTGTACAGTCAGTTGGAAAAGTTATTTGTCCTAAGCCAAGGATTTCAAAAGGACATGATGCTTTTCTATTGGTACTGTACGCGTAGAGGAAGCATTGTGGGGTAATGCGCTTGAGTGGGTAAACTGGTTCTTGTCTTTTCTCGTTCTGCATTTAGGGGCTCTGCTATTGCCCGAATCATTGGTCACAATGTGCAAAAACTCCAGCGCTTTGCCACCACCGTCCAAATGTGGGTGTACGAGGAGAACGTGAATGGTAGAAAGCTGACAGAGATTATCAACACTGACCACGAAAATGTCAAATACCTCCCGGGATACAAGCTTCCCGAAAATGTGGTAGGTGTGCTTTATTTACATTAATAGTGTTTAGGTAATACAGTATTATCCATAACAATAGATTAGATTGCAATAAAAAGTTGATATAGCTCAACACGGCTAATATAACATGTAGGTTCTCCAGATTCAACATGCCACATTTCATGATTCCTGCCGTATCAGAAGCTGACCCCCCCTCAACCCCTTCATGACAAGTATCTTCACCTCTTAGCCATTTGTTCATATAACCTGCGGCAAAGTTGACGCGAAGCCATACATGAGCTTGTAGTAGCAGTCCTGAGGAATACCGGCTCATTCACTGGCAATGGCAAGGAATCACTGGCAGTGGAGTCCAGTGCAGTAACATTCTTTGGATTGATTGCTGCAGCTGCCTTCTTCAAATCCCACCAAAGTTTGTTTTATGGGTTCCAAGTCAGTAGACTGTGAGGGCCGCTCTAGACAAATTCTTCATCTGACACCAATGAAACCAACCAGTTCTTCATCTGAAACCAAACCTCGGTGGACTTAGGAGCTCTGCCATGTTGGAAGGTCCAATAGTGCCAAAGCTTCAGCTTCCTCACAGAAAGCATGAAGGATTTGACGATATTTCTTGCCCGCCGCTCAAAGCAGCCAATGGAGCACTTGCTCAAAGCAGCTTTACAATTTTATTTATTACTTACTTTATTTTATATCATACAATATTTTTTACATGAACTCCCTGAACATTATAATGAATAAACAGTGAGAGGACCAGAACTCAGAGACCCAAACTGTACTGCTCACAAGAGCATCCCCTAATTGGGTGGATTAGTTTCACTCCACCAAACAGAATCCTAAAGCTTATGTGGCTTATTAATGGGGTATTATGGTAGCCTAGCAGTTGAGGTTAAGGGTGGGCGATATGGCCCTAAAATAATATCATGATATTTTAGGGTACTTTTGCGATAACGATATATTTGGTGATATATGTCAACAACATACAGTTGCAACAAAATATGTTCTAGGCCTCTAGACTACCTCATCTTGCTGCATTTTGACTTTCCTCGTTTTCAGCTGCATGCTCCTGCTTGAGGTGGTGAAACGGATTACGTACGTTTCTCCCTTTCTTTTTACAGACCTTGTGCATATCTTGCATATCACAGTAGTTTGTTGCACGTCTGATATTTTGTATCAAAACCACCTCCACACTGCCAAAGCCGCTCCCCTTTTTGAGTCGCGTAATGGTCGTACAACATACTCTAAAATGTAAATGAAATATCACCATATGAATGTTTTATGTTGGTAAAACAATTATAGCCGTGTTATTGCCAACGATACGATATGGCACACCCCTATTTAAGGTAACTGACCTATTGACCAGAAGGACCAGGGTTCAAATCCCACCTCAAGATATTTAAAGAGCGAGACAGGCAAGAGTTTCTATACAGCAGTAGATTTAGGAGAAGAGACCACAGTCTCCGATTGGATAGATTTTGTTAATGAGATCTATATAATGGAAACAATTACCTTTTCTATTCGTCTTAAGAGGGTCAGATACATAACTCCAGACTTCACATAGGTATTGAATTAATAATCCCGTGGGTCCTGTTTTTGTTTTTCTTTTGCTGTTTTTTTTTTTTTTCCTTTCTCATGTCCTCTACTCTCGTATCCCATATAATGTAGTTACCCTGCATATTTTATAATGCGCAGTGCAGTTTTTTCTCATTCTTCTTTTGCTAACGGTTCAAAGTTTGTATCTAAATCTGTAAAAACAAAAGGATAACAAATGGAGAAATATTATTCCTACTTTATTTCAGTAAGTTTTTTCCGTCTGTTTTTTGCTGCCTCAAAATAAAATAAAAGAATTTCAAAAAAGGAGGATAAGACTGCACTGTGGTGGACTAGCGGTTAAGGTACTGGACTATGGACCAGAAAGTCCAGGGTTCAGATCTCACCTCTGCCTCAGTTGGGTCCCTGAGCAAGGCCCTTAACCCACAATTGCTTGGATTGTAAGACTGTATGAATTGTAAGTCTCTCTGGATAAATGACATGTAAATGTAGAAATGAAAGGTGCTTCGCTTTGATTAAAAAGGTAAGATGCTGATAACCGTAAGTGAACCACCACTGAATGAGCAGAGATGCTGGCCATAGTTCCCAGATCCCAGAACATGTATTGGAGTGGAGTGTCCGGATGATGTTTTTCAGTCAGTAATGAACTGTCAGCCTTCTAAATAGTGGTCCAGAGCCCTCGCCACAGACCTATTAACTTTCCGACGGCCCTGCTGCTCTTGCATTATCTTCAATCACTGTGTTTTGTACCAGAATCGTTTGCTGGATTGCCATTCCGAGAATTTAACAGGACCCTCTCTCCGAAGGTTGCCGTACCTGAGTTACAAGTAGCTGCAGATGGGGCAGACCTGCTGGTCTTCGTGGTTCCACACCAGTTTATCCGAAAGCTGTGTGATGAGATGGTCGGCTGCATCTCGAAGAATGCCCGAGGAATTACCCTAATAAAGGTAAAGAGAATCCTTGGGCAGCAGTTCTCAGATGTGCACCGGACAGCTAAAAAACATGTTGATTGTTTTAATTGAAAAGGTAGGCCGTGGCGAGTTTGTTTCCTTCTGTGTCAGTATGGGGAACGCAAAAAAAAATGTTCACCTTGCAAGCACAACAGCAGCCAAAATAACCAGTTGAAACTGTTTTTCACTTAGACAGACCACAACACGCCACACTAAACCCCCCTCCTCGGCCCAAAAATGGTTAACATAAGGTTGTTTTTTTTGCATAGTTTATGACATCACCAGGAAAACCCCGACACCTTGTGACACATTTACGTTTAAAACGGCAGTTATAATTTAATAATCCATACGACATAGACTCAGAACAAAACGTATATACCGCCATAGTGTTCCCTCGCCACTTTTCACCTTTCGCGGACTCGGTGCATCGCGGGTTTTCAAAAAATATTCATGGAAAAAATATATCGCGGATTTCCGCCGTTTCGCAGGTTTGTGCGGACCTCAATCTGCACATGCGTAGTTAACATATACATGCATTTGATGAACTTTTACATAAATAAAAAGTCACAAAATTTATAAAAATGTTTTAAAAAATATTAATTCTAACAATAAAGGAATGTTATAAATCCTAAAATAGTACGGTTTATAAATGTAAATGGCGTATTAATAGCGTATAGATGAATACGCACCAAAAACGAGAAGTAAGACTAGAGCATCAAGCACAAGTTTTGATCTGCGGTGTTGTGTTCGCTGTTTGCGAAAGTTTCATTATAGACTGAATTCAAGCCCTACGATGCCACCCAAACGTTCTGCAAGCTCGACGGCTAAAATAGTATATAAATACTTCAATAAATATAGCGTCCCTACTTCGCGGATCTTCGTTTATCTAGGGTGGTCCTGGATAAACGAGGCAACAACAGTGTGCTGATACGGCGTTAAACCCAAACACGGTTCGTAGTAATGTTTTAAGTGGCGTTTGTTAATGTACTTCTGTATATTAGGGCTTGACAATTGAGCAACCTGCTCACCGGCTGTAATTGCCAGACAGGCGAGGTAAACGCAGATGCCAAACAACAGCTCAGAGAACAAAAGCTTGAACTTGGTGCAGGCTGAAAGCCCATGTGCCGTTTAAATACACTGCTTATAAAATTAGCAATTCAATATTCAATATTTTTTCACCAAAATCAGGGGACATTTCAATATTATTGGATGGTGAATGACTCATTTTGCGGGCAGCATGGGATTTTTCATTTTAAATTGTGCAGGGAGGGGCAGTTTGTCACTTGTGACACTCAATTACTTGTAAGGATTTTAGAATAAATCATACGTTTATTAATGGAATGGAACAGAATGTAATCCTCTGTGCAAACTAATTAAATCTGTTCTATCAACACACATGCTGCTGTGCAGCACTCAGTCAGCCACTGTAGTCAGTCATGGTCGGCGGTCACATGAGACGAGGCTTTCATCTTACCCTAGAAACAAAGTCGGAAAAATTGGCATGACTCGTGAGTGAGATGCAGGCAAGGGCGCCGAGCGCTTGCCAGCATTCGCAGGGCTGGGTCAGGGCCATGTGAGGGAGTGAGAAAGATTTGACTATACTGCTCACAAACATTCATGGAATGTCCACACGATTGTGTGAGCAGTGTACATTGAAAATGGTCGTGCATCTCAAACCTTTCCTTGTTTAGAAAGCACCGAAGTCGAACAAGACCCAATTTTGCAACGTTTAAGCATTTAGAAGTCAGATAAAATCGTACGCTCATACGATGGGCCGCTTTTGCGTAATCGACTAACATTAAAAAAAATGTCTGTGGGAGGAAACCAGAGCACCCAGAATAAACCCATGCAGACACGAGGAGGAGGAGTACAGACTCCACACAGAAAGGACCCAGATCATTCTACAACCCTGGACCTTCTTGCTGTTAGGTGACGGTGCCACCCAGCTAGTGTGAATATCATTTGAAAAGCTCCCCAAAGTATTATTCATGCCAGATGTTTGTGCTCTGATATATGATTAGGCCATATTTAATTAGTTTCATGCAAAGGATGTTCAAACTGATTTTCTTCTACAAACGCCACGATCGCTCATCTAGTCTTGTAATACGGGGCGCATCAAAGCATCGTAATGTAAAAATGGACGGGTTAAGCGTTCTTGTTTATTACACCATTTCATACAATTGCATTTTTGAACACCAGAGGGTGCAGTCATAGGATGCGTGTCCTGTTCTCAATGAGACTTTCAAGCTGTTCACAAAAATGTGGGACTATTTCAAAAGATGCATTCACATGTATGGTGAAGCCACACTGGAGCTTTTTCCACGTCATTTTTAAACCTCCGTTTCTAGTCGTTTCTTTGAAACAATTCAGAATCTTAGTGGAATGTAAGGTGAATCAAATCGAACGATGTACAGAGTGTATTGTTGTACCACTAATTGTAATCCTCCCCCAGTTTAGTGGCCAATACCAGTCCTGCCAGTAGCATAACCCCAGGGCTGATATGGCATTAAGGCATCACAAACAAACTGCGTTCCCAATTCGACCAGGAGCGCCTAAACTTTGGCATAAAACTATATATATTATTGGTTCCTGTGTTTTTCTATCCATCTTTACGCGTGACGTGTTTCCCTGTAGAATCTGAGCTGAGGAATGGTGTGGGAGGATGTGTGCGCGCACGCATGTGTCGCATGGGAGTGCACAAACCAGATGTGATCACGACTACTCGTTATTTTATTCCAGCACAGACTCCAGGCTGCTCACTCTCTTTATTTTTGGGCCTCTTTCTCTCGTGGCTGTAATGTTACCGATCACATGACTAGAGCTTGGCTGATATGAATCATATTTTATATCCCAGTTCTGATCCACCCTCTGGTTTCTCATTTTAAATGTATGACTCATTGGCTTAAATGCTCTCCAAGATGTCCCTCAGAACATCTGCGCTCAGGCTTAGAACTTTTAATAGGTCACACGTTCAGGATTACAGTAACGCCTTTATCGCTCACTCCCATTCAGGGCGTCGATGAGGGACCCGAGGGGCTGAAACTCATCTCTGACATCATAAGAGAGAAGATGGCCATCGATGTCAGCGTCCTAATGGGGGCCAACATCGCCAACGAGGTAGCAGCTGAGAAGTTCTGTGAAACCACCATTGGTAAGAAATGATCATGGATTACAAGGAGATGGGCATTAGTGAGTAAAGCCATTCAGGCCAGAGCCCTATCTGGACAGGATTCAGTTCAGACAGGATCTGGTGGATTTACTTGTAGGAGTTTCATCTAGATGACTTTATGATGGGAATCCGACAGGTAAACTTAAATACACATTCAGCAGAAACCATGAATTTAGATTTGTCCCAGGCAAGCGATATGCAGTACGATACACTGCTGCACTTTCCCGTGATAAATAAAGAAGTCAGGAGTGGACGATAGAGGGTGGTGATGTGGCGAGAGTGATAAGAGCTGGAAAATGTAGTGAGGAAAAGCCACGATCGTGACAGTAATCACTTTTGTTTTTCATTTTCAGTTCGTTAAAACCAACAGGCTATTCAGCACTTAATTAGAAAATAATCTTTCTAGTAATTATTTACCCAACTGTAGTTCAATGCAAGTTTTAGTTTAGATATACACTGCTCACAAACATTAGGGGATGTTTCTAAATGAATATTAAAAGGATCCCACAAGAACTGCTGGACAATCTGATCCTGCCCATGCCCCATCACTGTCAGTGTGTTTTAACATTCTTGGGTGACCATACACCCTACTGAACAGTCAACGTGGGGTACTGTCTTGCAGTTTGACATGCTCCTGTTCACCCCCATGAAAATATCACTTACTAATCAATCACCATAATTGAGTTTGCCTTTTTAATTATCTTGTTTAATGAAAAAAAAATCAAATGCTTCTTTTTAAATCGTTTTATATTCATTTTTGTAAGCAGTGTATGTATACGATATGTACAGTTTATATTAAAGTCCCTAAACTTACGACAGATTTGTCACATTATATCGCTATACAGGAACTACCTGTAATTTGAAGCATACTAGGACGTATATACAGTCGATTCAGGATAATGGGACCACATCGGGACCCAGTGGGTTTGGTCCTAATAACCAGCTGGTCTGATTAAACGAACATGCCCTATGTTATAAGACGGGACGTGCTATAATTTATGTATCATATTAAATGTTTATTAAACCTTTATTGTGCGATTCACACGTATAGCGAACGTACAAACAAGAACTACTGTTGCTTACCAACTTTGTTCATTGAAAAATACATTTTCAAACAAGTTTTTCGAAACGATCTACAACACAATGTATAGATACTCAGCATGCGAAGCATCATACTGTAAAAAACAAAGGCTTACTAAATTCCAGTCAACATTGTGCACGAACAACGGATTTCCTGATCTTTGATAAAAGCATAAATTCTCCCAGGGAGCCCCAAAAACCCTCCCATATCTCTCTGACCCGCTTTGCAGTGGTTAGGTGGCGACTTGTGGCTTCTTTTTCTTATTCACTCTCTCCCGTTCTTTGGTCCGATTAAGCAGACTTTGGTCCAAATAAGCAAATAACATTACACGTATATAATAGGATTTGTTTCTGTACTTTAGGATTTGGTCCGAAAAAGCGGCTGGTCCCATTAACCGGATTCGACGGTATATGATATGGCGTTCGGACAATATTAAGACGGCATAAAACAGTTTCACAGAATGTACTGTGATACTTATGAACGGGTTCATCCGCTGTTTTAAACCGAACAAATTTCATTTAGCAAAACAGCACGTATTTCCCCGAAGGGAAGCAGCTTGTTGCCATCCGTTGTGAGAGCCGACTGTGACTTACTTGTGTATCTGCAGGTAGTAAAGTTTTGGAGAACGGACTACTTTTTAAAGAGCTTCTGCAGACGCCCAACTTCCGTATCACTGTGGTGGATGATGCAGACACCGTGGAGCTGTGCGGAGCCCTGAAAGTAAACAATCAGTCATATCTCACTAGTTTCATTCCCGGGAGAAGTTTCCATAAGACAGTGGAGATGAGCCATAGCTGATGTGTGACTGGTGCTGCTAAAGCTCTCATTACAAGCACTATAACTCGGTTAGATCTTGAAAAGCAGTCCTCCCCTGACTTTTAGTGCTTTCAAATAGTCATTCTGTTCTTTCAGTGCAGAGCCATAGCTACAAATGAAATGTGAACTGTCCATATGAAGTTGGTTCTAATCATATTAGTTTAAGCATCCTGTCAGATTCCTCTCATCTGATTGCTGTGTGGACATTCTCGTTTCTAGACTTCAGTTTATAGACGACTAGACAACTGTTTGCGCAAAGACAAGCTATGAAGTTAAGGACCTAATATGTATTTATCCATCCATACGTTATCTTCCCCTTAATCGACACGGGGTCGCGGGACAACCCGTGCCCACCCGGCAACTGGGCACATGGGCAGGAACAACCCTGGACGAGCGCCAATCCAGATGCAGTCACACACTAAGAGAGAGTTTAGAGACAATTAACCTAACACGCATGTCTTTAGACTGTAGGAGGAAACTGGAGTACCTGGAGTAAACCCACACAGACACGGAGAGGGGACACAGACTCCACACAGAAAGGATCCAGGTCGCTCCACCCTGGATTTGAACCAAGAACCTACTTGCTGTGAGGCAGCAGTGACACCCGCCGAGCCACCGTGCTACCCAATATTTATTTGTATGCAATTTATTTGATTCTCATATAAGGAACTGCATATCCAGGTAGCTTAGGTGGTGCAGAGGAAGTTCGCATAACCACCACCACAAAGGACCTGGTCATGTATTATATAAACATGATTCAACTAAACGTCTTTCTGCCAGTGTTGCGGTAAAACAGTATTAACGTACTCTAATTACGCTTTCCTGTAGATTAGTAATATAACATTACAGTTTAAAGTCTTGTGATCACAAATGTTTCTGAACGAAATACCTGAGAGACAATCGTTTGAAACTAGCAATTTAAAAAGTCGTTGTTTCACAACCCTGGGTGTGACAGTGGTTCGGTGGGAAAGCACCGTCACCGCATAGCAACAAGGTCCTGGGTCTAAGCCCAGGCTGGAACGGCCTGGAGTGGAGTCTAAATGTCCTCCCTGTGTCTGGGTGGGATAACTCCGGTTCCTCCTGTTTACTCCCACAGTCCAAAGACATGTATTCAGTTAATTGAATATGTTAAAGTGTGTCCAGTGTGTAGACTGTTACTAGTCTTTGATGTAAACTTGTGTATGTCGCTGCAATGGCCATAGATGCTGATGGTGACGTTAAATACAAATGTAAACGTTTCCAAACCCTTGAAACTGTATGCTTTGGCGACATCTGCTGGCCAGATTTCTGCAACTGCCTTCCATACAAGCAGGGCTATTGGCGTTTATCTTTGTGCTTTTTGTGTGTGTGTGTGTAATACAATTACTATTTCCAGAACTAATGAGTGAAGTTATCTTCATTACAGTTGAAAATAATTAGTTCTTTGTAATTTGTAGTGGATTACTGCTTTGGTGTAATTTCCCCCAGCCCTGCTAACTGCTACTTTTGAAAACGAGCCAGCACAACACTTACTCAAATGACTCGGTTAAACTGTTTATGCTGACTGCTGTTTGTTAATCATCCTCTCTTTTCTCACCCAGAGGAGGATGGGTTCTCCATTTGACATAGGTTTCTCTCTGTTTTTCACCCTAATTTGTCTCCGGGAGTTTCTTTCTTGACTCTTGCTGAGTTGGTTCCTTGATTGGGCTCAGATTGCTTTAGCACACTGATAACTGCAGAAAATCAGATATTGTCAGTAATCCTCATAAGTTTACAGGCACTTGAACAGCCACGAGACAATAATCTCACAGAAATATGTGACATGACATAAAAAAAAATCAAATTCTTCATATTTTGAGCATTTCAGAGTCTCCACAAAGTGCTTGATAGCCGTTTCACTGACTTTAATACCATCTATAGAATAAGTGGACCTGGCAACCATGTTGGTTTGGCCATGAGTATGAGGAGAGTTCGAGAAAAAGGGTAAAAATAAGGTAACCAGAATATATGCTTTGGTAAATCCCATAAAATACTGAGATAAAATCCAGCTCTCCGTGACAACTTGAATGATCATATAACTGCAGAAAACCCGACTATGTTCAGATTATTAAGTGCATATAAAAGCACCTAAGGGTGGAAAGTCGGCTTTTTGGGAAACGGCTACCCATTATAGGGTCCATGTTTGCCACCACATAATCAAAGTTAGGAACGTGAAAGGGAAATAAAACCCGGTGTTATAGTAAGATATTGTCAAGTTAGATTGAGGATTGTCATCATGATTTTCTTTTATTCCAAGTTTTACATTAACTTTAATTCCGATAAATGTAAAGCTATATGTATGGAAGATTTTGGCTTCAAAATGAAAAGTCCCGTGTTATTAAAGTGTAATAGTGTTGGTGCTGCTGCTTTCTAACTCGTTTTCCTTTCATGTTGGTAGAACATTGTAGCCGTGGGGGCAGGTTTCTGTGACGGCCTCCAGTGTGGAGACAACACCAAAGCAGCTGTGATCCGGCTGGGACTGATGGAAATGATCGCTTTTGCCAAACTGTTCAGTAAAGACGGCTCCGTTTCCTCTGCCACCTTCTTGGAAAGTTGCGGAGTCGCTGACCTCATCACCACCTGCTACGGAGGACGCAACCGGCGCGTGGCCGAGGCCTTTGTCATGACAGGCAAGGTCAGAAACGATACGATTCTCAGTGTATCAGAACTGTAAGAGTTCAAGGGTTGATCATCAGACAAAAGAGAATAAGATGAAAAAAAGATCGTGCGTGGAATGCAGCCCAGAAGCTGTTAAGTAAAGCACTTAATCCTAAATTACTTGAATTGTAAATTAAATTGTAAGATGCGAGTTTGATAAATGCTGGAAGCGTAAAAGCATTGGCCTCAGTTCATTAACATGCATCTAGGTGAACTTGCGAGTTTCTGAATTTTTTTTCGTCTATAGATCTGTTCGAAATGAGTGCCTCACGTGTTCGGACAGCAAGGCCTGGAGATGACCGTAGTTCTTAATTAAGGATGTAACGATATACTCTGCTCACGATTTGATTCAAATCTTACACACACACACACACACACACACACACACATATATACATATATACATACATACATACATATCCACATTTTTTTTTACAATTCACAATACATATCAATCACGTTTAGTGTGATACAGCAAGTTTTTAAAATTTTGTCCCCTGTTTAAAAAATTTAAAGAAATGACTAGGAACAGGTTTAAAACTATAAACAAAATGTTCTATTGTAGCTTTGCCATATCTTAAATAACATATTTTATTTTTAATAAAATAATGTGTGCTTGCATAAAAAAATAAAATGAATTTTAGTCCTTCGAAATTAAAATTGAGTTTTACTTAAGGCCGCGGCAAAAAAATTGCTTCGTAACGGTGTGACTAAATTTAAATAACTGAATGAAATGAATGAAAGTTAAATATCAAAGTTTTCACACAGGGTAGTTTCCATTGCAGAATGAAAGACTATATTTGAATCATGCTTATGGAAATGACGCCCCCTCAAAGCCTCGTCCCACTCCTGGATTTACATTTGCATTTACGGCCTTATCCAGAACGACTGACAACTCATACAGTCTTACAATTCAAGCAATGGTGGGTTAAGGACCTTGCTTAAGGGCCTAACTGTGGTAGCTTGGCAGAGGTGTGATTTGAACCCTGGTCCAGAGTCCAGTACCTTAACCACTAGGCTATTACAGTCCCACGTCGGATGCACGTCGTGGCTTTTTTGCATCACTTACTTTAGGGTAGGGTCTTTTCTCAATGCATAGAAACCCTAAGTGACCCAAATATGGGGTGAGTGGTCCAGACTTGAGTATGAAGTGAATGGCCTAGACACAAGGAACAGAAGTGTATAATGACTGGTCCGGACGAAAGTGCCTGCGTTGAGCCAACCACCATGTTTAGATCACATCAATAGCTGTTTAAATAATGGATCTACGTCGTAAAATGGAAAAAACACAGACAAACAGGCTGACAGTGAAGCCCGTCACTTCAGCTCTTTGGTGCGAATGCAAAACAGGCCCCAGGACAATGGTAGTTCTCTGGGGAGCTGTACAAGGGATAGATCCTCAAAAACCGGTTCCTAGAACTGTTGGGAGGCACAGCTTCAGAGATCCCCTGCTCGACCTTGACCCCTGCCTGTTTGGAGTTGAAATGTCCTCCACATGTCTGCATGGGTTTACTCTGGGTACTCTGGGTTTCCTCACGCATTTCAAAGACGTGCATCAGTTTAACTGGTCGCGCTAAATTGGCCCAACGTGAATGTGCCTAACATGATCGATCTAACCTTGTTCCTGACGCAAATGGCCATTGATTCCAAAAGTGCTGTTAAACCAAATAGATATACAAATCAAATGAACCTAGAACTGTTTGGCGCAAAAGTGCCTAGTAAAACGGAGCTCTGGTTTTCCTGAGACGCGCTTTGATCACATGGTTTCAAACAGTTGTTTATCATGTTCTGAAGATCTTCTTACTTGTTGCCTGAGACCAAAATTAACCAGTGCCTCTTTAACGTAAAAAGCATTTAATTCAATTTCTTGTAGTTTATCTAAAATGAGTAAGATCATGATTGTTTTTTTTTCCTTTCAGAGCATTGAGGAACTGGAGAAGGAGATGCTGAATGGACAAAAGCTTCAAGGTCCACTGACCTCTGCTGAAGTGTTTCACATCCTCAAGCAGAAGGGTCTGGTTGAAAAGTAAGTATCTAGTTTTACTCAACACTTTTCACCAAACCTTTTTAATGTTTAGCCTGTAGTACTGTCCAACTGTCCTGTTGACTGACAGTGCTGGAACCAGTAAATGTTACTGGTTAAAAAGCTTTAGCAAACCAATCATTCAATAAGAAAAACCTGATACTGCGACAGATTGGAGCAGTTGCCCCTTTCATAGATTAGCATACTTTCGGGACACCCCTAACTCTGGTAAACACATGTACAGGTAGCCAAGTCGTATTTATTTATATAGTGCTTTTACAATGGAGCATTGTCCCAAAGCAGCTTTACAACATTACGCTATCTTAAAAGCCAATTACCATATTGAGCAAACCTAGGGTTACAGCGGAAAGGAAAAACTCCCGTAAAATAAGGAAGAAACCTTGGGAGGACCAAGACTGAGAAAGGGACCCAACCTTTTTGGATGGCCTAGATGTTAACTGAAATAGTTATGTTTGTATTGTATTAATAGTATAATTAAGTCAATAATAACAGTTAAATAAAATAATATAAAAGTGTAGCACTGCAGAATTCCCCATTTAGCACAGGAGTGTAGCACCTGGCGTATAGCTAGCCTAGGCAAAAATTCCAAATTAAAAATAAGGTTTCTGCTGAATATGTATTTATTATTTATAGCTCAATACCATTTTTTTAATGCCCCATACCGATATTGATACTGCGAACTTTAATATCTGACGATACCGATACACTGTTACCACCTCTTGAAACACCCGGCTGTTTTAATTTTTATCATCCTGGAGCTTAAAAGATCTCCACACAGCCGACATGATGACCACACTGCTAGCTAACTTGAGTTCCAGCTACTAGTAACGTGACACGTCTCTGTTTATGGCGTGCCGTCCAAATTGTAGTAAAGCATAAACGTGCTAGGAACGTTTTTTTTTTTTTCCCCCCGTCCGATCTCCGATCCAGTGATTTTTGCCACATATCGGCCCGATACCAATACAGAAAATCGGATCGTTACAGCCCTAGTGTTTGTGTCTTGAATCGCAGTCATAACGTCAAAAATATTTATTTAAAAAATACGAACACACACACACACACTAAATGAACAAATAAATCGTGCGTGGGGGAATTAAAAAAAATCCTAACGTTTAACTGTACACACAACCAACACCAACAGGA
The DNA here is from genome assembly GCA_034779995.1 of Parotocinclus haroldoi. Classification (NCBI taxonomy): domain Eukaryota; kingdom Metazoa; phylum Chordata; class Actinopteri; order Siluriformes; family Loricariidae; genus Parotocinclus; species Parotocinclus haroldoi. The sequence goes on along the minus strand of JAUZST010026736.1, from coordinate 9,876 downwards.
TAGGCGTCTAACCAGTAAGTGTATACTGCATATAAAACCACACACTACCATGGTTAACGGTTTAAGAACGTTCCGTTACATCCTAACGTCTGGTCAGTTGTGTCTTTCCGCTGAAGATGGAGTCTGACATTAGATTAGATCATTAACTCTTCAAAATATTTCTGTACGGTAAGTAAACGTTGCCTGCTTTGAAGTGATCTGAACATGCACCTCTTCTGATCCAGTCAGCTCTTTTATATATTTATTTTTTTTATCGTCTTGTACGTTATTAGTCACGCATACAGGTTGTGTGTTTATTTTCGGGGGATTTAGTGGTGAGTCACTCTGTGTAGGAGGTGTTTGATCTGGTGGTTTACGCTCCCCTATGTCCATGAGATGAATGATCCGTTGGGAATAAGGGGCTCCGAGGTGCTGAAAATCATGTAAAGTGTGATTTCTTTTCTCCGATTCAGTGGTGCTATATTGATTATGTTATTATTATAGATAATTATAATTACTGTGTCTCAGTACAGGTATGCGCTCTGTGAAATTGCACAGGGGCCATCTGGACGTCTTCACACCATATTACATGGCATATATCGCAATGCTATATGAGATTCTGTAGTGTTTCCCATACGTAGATTTATTTATTATCAACATTTAGTGTGCTTACATGTGCTTAATAATGCAATAACCACAGAAAATCAGATTTTGTCAGGAATCCAATCAATGCTTACGTGACTCGGGCACTAATCGGATTTCTGCTTCTTGGTTAACAGACAAATAATCTCACAGAATGATGTGCTCTCTATCGGATATTTTCATCTGATGTATAGATCGGAGTATGCTGTTTACATGGCCTCTTGAGTATATACAAACTCGTTGACTTTCATATATTGATAGTTAAAGTGGGTATATTGTTATATCATAAAGCTAGATGCTCAGATGAATTTGCTCAGCCTTGGCTTAACCGTGTGCTCTCTTTCTCTCTTACTCCCTCTTACTCTCTCTTTCTCTCTTACTCCCTCTTACTCTCCCTTACTCTCTTACTCTCTCTTTCTCTCTCTCTTACTCTCTCTTACTCACTCACTCACTCGTGCACGCGCACACACACACACACACACACACACCCTAAGCGTGGAATGGATCAGGTCACTATTTCTAGATGTTGTATTGGGCACACCAGACTCGCCCATGCACACTTAATAAGGGATCTGAAACGTCATAGACCCCTAACTGTGAAACATCTAACTGTGAAATACTCTAAGATCATGATCACATTACCAGAATACCACAAATACTGAAAGAAGCAGTGAAATATAAAATCACCCTCAAAAACGCTTGATTTTCTGAAAATCACTGGACTGGACTGAATTATAGAAATCAAATCAACATAATAATATGGACACTGTTAGCTAACATTCTAAAATACATACCTTTCTGACCTGTGTGTGTGTGTGCGCGCGTGTGTGCGTGTGTATGTATATATATATATAAACCTGGGTGTATACATGGCGTTAAACTAACAAACTCTTTATCTCAGCACACCATAATATTTCCTGTTATATTTATAAAGTGAGCAGGCATTTCATAAGAGAACAGACAACTGAATAACATACAGTAACTGAGAAAATAGCGCATTTATCATTTATCTCTGGTCGTTGCGTTGCAAAGACGCAGTTCCTCTTAATCTCAAATTACTGTAGTTCGGAATTTAGTCTACTCACGCTGAAAATATTACAGTTATTAGTTTGCAGGTGTTTAGTGAAGTGATGTTTTAGCAAATTATATTTTAAATGATGTTTAATGCGGATCGCAAAGGCAGTTTCGTGGTGGAAAAGCACTGGTTAAACGACACTGTAAACTTCTCAGCATACCCTGTTCAAAATGTATCTAACTTCCAGCAAGAGGAATTGCAGAGCATGGCTCCAGATTGGCTACCAGAACCATGCTAGGTAGACCGCTGTGAATTGATGTATTGTATGATGACTATACAGTACGCATTGGCCTGATTTTTCTTCTTGTACCTACGTTCTAGGTTCCCCTTGTTTACAGCTGTGTATCAGATCTGCTTTGAGGGCAAGCCAGTGAAGGACATGATTTCTTGCCTGCAGAGCCACCCTGAGCACCTGTAGGAGTCTGAGAGAGCTGCAGTCACAATGGCCTTTAGACCAGCACGTCCACCAGCACATCTGCCTTCTGGTTGATGGGTAGTACTGGTTCTATCACATACGCTAACAAATCAAGTGTGCAACTTTCCTTGTGGTTTAACACTATTAAATATAAATGGTGAGGTCCAGAGTTATTCTCAGGGAACCCAAGTTAATACGTTTAGTGTAGGGATCATCTTTTGGAGGATTTTTTTTTTTTGGAGGAACAGTGTTGTGTTTAGGTCTCGTCACCAGCGTTAGTTTTTTTTAAAGCTATTCTTGCTTGTTATTGACTGCCCTCTTGTGGAGGATGTAGGAAGTACAATATAAAATCAATGCTTTGCTATGCCTCCTTAGGCTCATCAAAACACTCTATCGTATGTTTTTATACATCGTCATAAGCTTCAGGTAAACCAGTCCAGTGGAGATGTGGTGCTAATGAATAGTCAGAGCCAGTGAGGGCGGTACTCACTGCTGATGGCTTCAGGGACCATTTCATGTTCGCTGGGTAAAAAGGTTATACGACTTTCCATAATGCACTGCTGCAAATTTCTGAGGAACCAGCACTCTTACTTAGGAGACTTTTAAACTTTTGTTTTATATTTGTTTCTACACATTTTGGACCTCGAGTAAACTCGAAGTTTAGACTTGTATCTTTGTAATACTTTTTATATATCCATCCAAAAGCGAGAACCTGAAATGTGTGGCTCTGCTGATTGTGATTTTTTTTAAAAAATATATAATTATAAATATTTTTCTGTCCGTTGTTTAGTCGTTTTAGTTGTCAGGCCGTAAACAAATCCTGTTTTACGACGGTCCGGTTTACTAAACCGATCTAACAATACACAAGTACACATTCAGCAGAAACTAGATTCTGAAATTTGAGTTTTCTGTGGGTGAGCAGATTCTCTCCTGAACTCACCTATCAGGAAATCAGGAGTTAAGAAAAGCCACGATTGTGATAATAACCTTTTTGTCTTTTACTTTCAGTACACTGTGCAATTACACAAGCTATTCAACACTTTATTATAAAATAAGATGTGCTTATTATTTTGCTCAACTGTAGTTTAAGGTAAGTGTTTTAAGCATCTTTCGGGTCAGCTCCACTATGACGTATGCAATATATACAGGATTAAACTGGTCGGCTAACAATTAATTCGAATTGTAATGGATCTGTCGGATCGTATACCTGTCAAAAAAAATGAGAAGTAATCAAATGATATTGTTCATACTAAATAAATAAGCCTAACATACAAACATTTATAATGGAGATGCACCCAAATATGTGCCACTCAAAGCAGAAACTGTTTTGGAAAGGCTGGTCCACAAAGCAGAAATGAACAACGTGCTCTGAAAATCACGGTATGCTGTTTAAATACTGCTCACAAAAGTGAGGGGATATTTCAAAATGAAGTATCGCATAATGAAACCCCCTAATTTTGTGTGAGCAGTGTAATGTCTACGCACTTACTTTACTGTCGCACATTTGCCAATGGCTGCGTGCGCGCGAATACTGATGGTCGCGCTCTCCGTTGAAAAAAAACGGCGTTTAAACTGCACGCACGCGGCTGCACCTCGGCTGCTTCAAACTAGGAGTTTAAACTGCAGATTCTGGCATTAAGGAATCTTGGAGAGATAATAATGAGAGTCTATGGAGTGCGAGAGCACGAGAAGACATTCTAATTACCGTATCAAAATTCTTTTTAATCAGAAAGTCTCATTAAAAATGCTGTTTGTTGACAGACGTGTTCAGCTTGAGCGATAGCAAATCAAAAGCAAAGTGCTGGTTTTGTGTAATTAATCAAATCCCCAGAGCCATTAGCCAGGCAATCTGTAATCTCAGTTCAATCAGGTGTCGGTACTGTTTTTCTGTTACATGACGTTCAAAACGAACGGACGGCTTGACGGATTTCAGCTCGGTGTGCTCAATTTTGGAATCCATTTCATCTGCGTTTAATGGGTTTTTATTTTGATGCATCACTAACATCAACATCATCATTTTTTACTGGTAGGCATTTCGTTCCAGAATCTCTGGGGTAAGTGCCAGCTGTTCCTGGGTACAGAAAGCTCCTGAGGGAGCCGTGTGTGCATTCCACATGCTTTGGTTTATAAGGCCAATTTCCAAATAAATGCACCGGCAGTCCCGATTTAAGACGGACCGTTAAGAGTTACCGTATCGATTAATTTTAAAGATGAAGCGCACACGGGTTGTGTCCAGATAGATAATATTTATAGTAAAAACAGTATTAACACGTGTTGTCGCCTCACTGTCAGTTGATTTTAAAGGCGAAAAGTGAAGGTTCTGTCTAGGTTGTGTAATTTAGGAATCTTAGAGCGATAATAATGAGAGTCGGAGTGTGAGAGCATAGAAGATGATATAAAAGCTAAGCTGTTTGTGATATACATTGTAGCATACTTTAAACACGCTTAAAGTAAACTACAGTTGAGCAAATCATTAACACAAAGCTTATTTTAATGCATAATAATGTACTGAATACTAAATGTTTTTATCGAATAATGTATTGAAAGTGCAAAACAGAAATGATCGTTGTAATCCACAGCTTTTCCTCACTAGACTATTTTTCAGATCTCAGGACTCCCTACATCGCACACTGCCGAGTTCCTCATTTAGCGTGTGAGAGAGTATCAAGTTAGCAGTGCTTTATCTTTAGGTACTTACCAGCTTGTTCCTGTACTGTATGTTTTTCTAGTTGGTTTTTAGTTAGCCTAAACATCTGCTTCCGTCCCAGAGCCCCAGAGGCTCTTATGGCATTTCTGACAACCTATGGATATAAAAATCACTAGCAAATACCTGGCGTCTTTGAGCACGTCTTTCTCTTTCAAGCATGTTAAACCGGCCAGTCTTGCATGTGTTGCAGTTTGCGTCTCAGCAAGCATGCTTTAGTCTCCCTATTCGTTATCTGTCGTTTTGAGTAGATGACTGTGAGGCTGGAATTAGCAGTAGAAGAAAAAAAGAGGGTACAAGTGGCAAAATACAAGTTTCAAACACCAAACTGATTGAATGTCTGTGTGCTCTTGTGATGTTGTCAAGACTTCACATATTTTCAGGGTAATCGGCATGTGCTCTGTAATAGCATGAATTGTAGTTATTAATGTCATATGGAAACATTTTGATCCTCCTCCTCCTCTAATACGTGGTCTCTGAGTAGGCTGTAAGTGTGCCATAACTATGTGTGCTGATTTAACGTATAAAAAACCCAGTAATAATATTTGTGTTGTTACCTCTGTATCAATTGATTTTAAAGATGTAAAGTGAATGTTGTGCTAAACTGATAAACATGACATATCCATGCCATTGTCTAAGCCCCTTATTACCATATTTTAGTAGTTATTTAACGTCGCATCAGTCTCCGTGGGACTGACATAAGTTCGTGCCAGACATAAGGTTATATTATCACACTAGTCATTTGATCATTGAGTGACCAGTTAATGCATGTGCTTGGAATGTGGGAGGAATGTGCAGACACAGGGAAGACCGTCAAAATTAATTTCATATTCTTTTTAATTGTCTTTCCATTTGCAAAGTTTTAGGAAAACTTTATTTGCATTTAAATAACTGTTCAGGGACTGTGGCCTAGCGGTGAAGGTACTGGACTATGGACCAGAAGGTCAAGGGTTCAAATCCCACCTCTGACAAGCTACCACAGTTGGGTCCCTGAGCAAGGCCCTTAACCCACCATTGCTTGGATTGTAAGACTGTATGAATTGTAAGTCGCTCTGGATAAGGGCCTCTGCTAAATGACATAAATGTAAATCACTTTTAGAAGTTTTTTGACAGATGAACAGATGATCCATGTTAATATAAACCTGAACAGTAAAACTTATCTTGTGAAATCTCAACTTTTGAGAGCAAATGGAAAGTACACACAGCTCCTTTACAGAAGCTATACACAAATGTGCTATATATATACACACACACACACACACAGATTTACAACAATACATTACTCTCTGATCTCACTCGAAGCCCCTTTACTTTCCCCTTTATTTAACTTGTCCTAAATGCGCACTTTGCCTTAAGCTACAATATTAATGACTGCTAAAAACTGTACACTGCTATTGCCAATACCTTTCTGAAATACAGATTACATTTTACATTACTAAGCTCACAAAACAATGTAATGGAAGGGAATGGGATGATCATTCCGACTCAGTTGTTTGATTTTGTGGAAATAAAAAGCTTCCTCTGCTAATATCAGTGATTAAAGTTGAATAAACCTACGAATCAATAACTGCACGATTGCTTGGGGCAATAGAAGGAAAATTCAAATAACATCTGGGAGGAAAATTAGTCCTGCCCCTCCTAACACTAAAACACATTTTGAACAAATTTATACTGATACCTAGAAGCATCAGCATATTAAAAAAAAATCATTATTCAGAAAACTTTTGTGCATTTACACACTCTCTACAGATGCCTCTCGTTCTCGTTATTTTAAGAGGACATATGTATGCCTCTATATAATACACATCCCTGAAAATGTGTGATATGTAATGAACATGGTGCCCAGATGATCCTGTGTTACTCTACAGCACTACTAGTGGTCAAATACTGCATTGGACAACTTTTTTCAGGAAACTCATCCTACACCTACAGTATCTCAGTAACTTTAAAAGCATCAGAAAGCATCATTCTTCCTCATCATCATCATCATCACCAAAGGACAGCAGGCTGTTGTTCTTCACCCCAGACTTTGTCTCTTTCTTCTTCTCGTCACCCTCGCTCTTCTTCTTCTTCTTGCCGGATGAGCTAGCGGTGATGCCCTCGAACTTGTCTGAGGAGCGTTTCTCGGGTTTCTTGAAAAGGATTTTGCCGTCAGTCTGGGGCTGATCATCTGGGAGAAAAGTTGTGAATAACAGCCACTGAGCTCATAGTCAATAATAGACTTTTCTGCTGATTCTTGTAGTTATTTCTTTGTTTTATGTAATGCCGTTTGAGCGTCAATGGCTATTCACACAGGAGCAAGGTTACATCAATACTAGTCGCGCACACATGCATACGGGGCCACTTCGGGCCAGTTAACCTAATGCATGTCTTTGAAATGTGACAGGAAACCGGAGGAACCAGAGAAATCCCACGAGAACATGGAGAACATACAAACAATATACACAAGGGCTTGAAAAATCCAAAGCTTTTAGCAACCTGGAAACATTAAGATATTTAGACCCAATGTAAATGTTTAGCTACCTTTTTTGGTGTCACTGATTTCTTTTTTTATTTGAATAGCCTCTTCTGCAGTCAGGTCGCCCTTCTTTAAGACCACCACTTGTGGCATTTCATCCTCCCGATCACTGTCCCCACTGTCTTCATCACACTTTGGCAGTTCCTGTCTCTGTAATCGCCAAGACAATCCAAAACCCAATGATATAATCAGCCACTCTGCATTTATATTCAGTTGTCATTTCAGCAGACTCGTCTCTCATACGAGTGACTTATAGTAGGTATAGACTTATTTAGCTCATTTGATAATATTAGTCAGGACTAGGGGTGGGCGATATGGCTCTAAAAGAATATCATGATATTTTAGGATACTTTTGCGATAACAATATATTTGGTGATATATGTCAAGAAAACACAATTACAACAAAATACTTTACCTATAACATACCTCACTCCGTGGCATTTTTGACTTTTGATTTAATGCATTTCCCCTTTTGTTGTTACAGACCGTTTTGCATAGATTACATATTACTGTAGGTTGTTGTACATCTGATATTTTGTACTCGAATGACCTCCACACTACAGAAGTCGCTTCTCTTTGTGGGATAAACTCCTCCGGTGCAGAACCACTTTCTGCCACATCAGTTTCCCTGCCCATAAGTCGCGTAACGGACATACACCACACTCAGTGTAAATGCATTACGACATTATGTAAACATGTCGGAATATATGTATGGATCTGGATGTTTTAAATTGTTTAAAAAAAAAAAAAAACTATACCGGTATTATCGTGAACGATAGGATATGGTACGTCAGGACCCCAATCATCCTCCAAAGTCAGTCAGTCAGTAATTTTAAATCTATACGTGTTATTTGGTAGGCTGTCTTTATGGAGTGGCTATTAAAGGGAAGCACTTTATGGACTGGAGATTAAGCCTACCCCTCCTGAGAAACCATATGATGGTAATTCATTTGCAGTTTGGTCACACTTTGCGTGTGCCTGTCTCTCTGTCTCACACACTGGTGCACATTTGTGAGTGCACACTCAGTGGGTAGCACTGCTGCTTCGCAACAAGAAGGTCCTGGGTTCAGTCCCAGGGTGAAGTGGCCTGGGTCCTTTCTGTGTGGAGTCTGCATGTTTCCCTGCTCTCCGGAAATCCGAAAAACTTGGTCGCAAATTTATTTTTCAATGAACAAAGTTGGTAAGCAACAGAAGTTCTTGGTTGTACGTTCGCTATACATGTAAATTGAACAATAAAGGTTTAATAAACATTTTATATGATACATAAATTATAGTACGTCCCGTCTTGTAACATAGGGCATGTTCGATTAATCAGACCAGCCGGTTATTAGGACCAAAACGATCACTTCCCGATGTGGTCCCATTAACCGGAATCGACTGTATATAACTAGTCTGGAGATGTATGGATATAACCTTGTGTATGGATATAACCTTGTGTGTTGCTGAGATGGCCACTGATGCCGATAGCGACGTTAAGGAAGCCAAACACACACACACTTCCTTTTTACACACTTTTTACCAAGTTAGAAAACAATATTAGGTATCATGTGTATTTGCATTTAAAACCTTTTTATCTGCCAGATGAGCCCATGTTAATATAAAACTGAAAAGTGAAACTTATCCAGTAAAATCTCAACTTTTGAGAGGAAAAGGAAAGGTAACTGCAGACACTTGCGCGCGCACCTCAGAATTTTCCTACAACCAAGAAAGATCTTTCTTTTTGAGAGCAGAGGAAACGTATACAGTAATCTGCAAGACTTATTGAATTTAATAAACATTTTTCCTGATATACACGAATGACTTCAATGTATAACGCAGGAAAACAAATACAATGCCCAATATAAAGGCAATCCCATTTCCCCCCAAAAAACTCCTTGTTGTTTAAATACAAAAAAAATTGTTTAAGTTTTACAGTCGCCTCATCCTAATAAAAAAAAACAGCTTATGTTTAAGAAAATACAAATCAAGGTTTACGAGTTTAAGTGAAAATACCAGCTGGATGTTCCTAATGAACAGGCCATTACGTTATAACATGGCCAGTGTGTTTAGGTCTTATATAAAAGTGCTTCTTTTTACAAAAGAATAATAACATTTTATCAAAATAGTTTTACAAATGTTAATAGTATACCTAAAAGGGAACATTAAGCAACAAACTACTTAAAGCTATTACACGTTTTGGAGATCCAAACGAACCAGATCCTCTCCTTAACGTCACGTATATAGCGCTAACGCAAATGCAGTTAGCTTAGCGTAGGTCTTTACCTTTGTTTCTACCGTTGGTCCTTCTTTGTAGCCAACGTCATTTTTGAATTTTCGCAAGAATGAAGGCTCGGACGGCTTCACCCACGACACGTTTCCCTTCTTACTCATTTTTATGTGTCAACTAGAAAATTAGGACTTGTACTAGAAATGAAAGACGCCAACGTTAGCTTAGAATCGAACTAACAACACTAGCGCGCCCACCTGATGTCATCAAAGCGCACAGCCAATAAGAACACCCGTACACTAGCATACTAAGTAGGTTCCTTAATACTGTTTTACAA
>JAUZST010026725.1:0-30427 GCA_034779995.1 Parotocinclus haroldoi | reverse complement strand
CACCTCCCGCTGGTTTTGCTCTTGTCAACACAACTTTTCGGATTTCCTGACCTTTGATAAAAGCATAAATTCTCCTGTTGATCCCCAAAATCCTCCCATTAATCGCTGAGCCGCTTTGCATCCGCTCTAAGTGGCGACTTGTGGCTTTTTCTTATTCGCTCTCACATTCTTTGGTCCGATTAAGTGGAATTTTGGTCCAAATAAGCAAATGACATTATACGTATATAATAGGATTTGTTTCGGTTCTTTAGGATTCGGTCCGAATAAGCAGCTGGTCCCATTAACTGGTGGTCTTATTAACCAGATTCGACTGTATAGGTTTTTATTTATATGACTCTAGTGTGGTTTTGGTAATGCCTTAGCAATATCTAATATCATCACACTTTTAGGTGTGGAACTTGTTGTCTAGCGGCTAAGGACCTGGAATATGGAGCGGAAGATCCAGGGGTCAAATCCCACCCCTGCCAAGCTACGACTATTGGGTCCTTGAGACCTATATCAATTATAAGTCGCTTTGGATAAGGCCGTCTGCCAAATGCTGTAAATGAATATGTGTTGGTACATCATTATGTATGTGCTATGAGTATCGCTATTTATAATGAGTATCACTCAGCTACTTTTCTACTCATTATCAGGGTATTGTCCAGTCCATCCTGATCAGTGGACGTTTAGGCCCTAATGTGCAGAATGCAGAATGCTTTGGACTGAGACTCAGACACTTGAAGTCTGATGAGCATCACTGGCTGCACCCTGACCTGACAGTAGGGGAGGTGGAGCAGCGCTATGAGAAACTGCACTTGGAGGCAGAGTGGAGGTGAACGATATGACACAGAACACTGAAACACGGTTCGAAGTTACAAGGCACCCTTGTTACCATTGTTTTACCAGGACTCGAACATTGTGTTAAGTTTTTTTTTCTTAATGTAAAAACCCAAATAAAACAATTGCCACCTAATCCTGAGAAGGGTCATAGGAAAGGCACAAGGCATAAACAACTCTAGAAAGGGCACCTGAAAATAGTAAAATCTAAAATGTAAACAGGCTTCATTCAAAACCTCTTTTACTGATCTCTACCAAGGGTGCCAATAATTCAAATGCTTACTCCATATTTTAGTATAGGGATTTTGCTGAGATTGCTGTCTGTTTTTCCAGATATGATCTCAGGATTCGCTACATACCAGCTAATTTCTTGGAGAAGTTTAAAGAAGACAGAACTTCACTTTTATATCTCTACCACCAAGTTAGTATTCCTTATACACCAGCACTGTTCTTATGCTCACACTCATTAAATGTTATTGATTGTAAATAACGTTTGGATTGGTGAATTGGTATGGTGTAGGTTCGGAGTGATTACATGCAAGAGTATGCCAGCAAAGTCAGTGAAGGCATGGCTCTGCAGCTCGGCTGTCTGGAGATCAGGTAGTAAATAATAGTAAAACGCATTTTAAGTAAAATGTTAAACCCTGCCACCTTTGTGATTAGTTCCCTGTGTAAGTAACATGGGCTAAAATACAAGTTTAAGAGAATGCTGATAACATCCACTCCAGTGAACCAATGAGTAAGAGCTGTGATGAATAAGATTGTGGTAGTATATTTTATGATTGTTTAAATAGACTTAGAATCTATAAATCTAAATTTGTCATTATTGTTGTCATAGTGTTGGTGATTTGTGGGTGTATTTATTTTGCAGGAGGTTTTATAAAGACATGAATGCCAAGGGTCTTGAGAAAAAGTCAAATTTTGAATTGTTAGAGTAAGTTCAATTGCATTTTTTTAAATAAATAAATTAGTTGAGAAGAAAAGGATTCCTCATTTGTCTGATATATGCTTAATTGGAAATCATCTCTGCATTTGTTTTCAGGAAGGAAGTTGGTCTGGACCTTTTCTTTCCACAGAAACTGATAGACAGTATGAAGGTAAGTTCTTATTTCTGTATTGTGTTTTTGTTTGCTCTTTTTCGTAGCTTAATGTATTATTCATTACATCACATAATTAGAGTTAAACATATTGAGAGGCTTTGCCGTGTGTGTGTGTGTGTGTGTGTGGCCAATAGCCGAAGCAGCTGAGGAAGATGATCCAGCAGACGTTTCAGCAGTATGGTACCCTCAAAGAGGAAGAGTGCATGGTCAAATTCTTTAAGACCTTTGGTGAATTCATTAATTTTAATGAAGAGGTTTTCCCTTGTGAACTTGTGGTGAGTTGTAAGCTGCAGCCTAGCGCTAACCACACAACTGTCGTTACTTTAGGACCCATTTAAATACGCCTGAGCGTTACATGAGCGGAGATAATGCAGACATTGTTTTTGTTTTCTGACAGCAAGGGTGGAGTCTAGCGGTGGATTTAGTTATTGGCGCAAGAGGTATTCGCCAGCGTACACAATCTGATTCATCGGTGAGAGCTAAACATACACAGGCAAAGTTTGTCAGAAATATTTGATATGTATATAGGTGCATACTGTGAATGAAACAGAAGTACAGCTAAATGTATGAAACCCTGTTTTCATATGCAAAATTATAATTTTTAAAAAATTCGGGGTCGTATACCAGTGGTACTGAAGTGCTGTTTTGACACCTTTTTCCCAGACAGTCTGTCTAGCAGAGTTTAAACAGATTCGAAGTATCAAGTGCACAGGACAAAGTGACGGCAAAGCATTGTTAGACGTTGACATCAAGGGAGCCAGACAGGTGAGTGTTTCAGAGCAATCCAATTCTATAAAGCGTTGTCATAAAATACCACTCTTATCTCTCATAAAAGCCTCACTGCACTTATTTACTCTCCTTAGCCGCTCTCTGTCAATGTGCCAACTTTGGCTGTGGCAGAAAACATGGCCGACTTGATTGATGGCTACTGCCGGCTAGAGAACAACACTAATACATCATTAATATGTAGGCCCAATAAAAGTAAGGAAGAGGTTCAATTTCTCTTTCTAAGTCTCAAATAATATATTTTAACAAAATAATTAATTATTTTTATTTAGTATCATTTAAGAATTCTTCTTGGTTTAGTTTTGAATGCTTTAGTTTAACATAGTCTTAAGCACATTTCTGTTGTATATTATTTTGATGCTCTCACACAATATATGTGAAATTAGACCTGTAAACCTGTTTCAGATGTTGAGCTTCGTAATGCCCTTCCTGCAATCCCCTCAGGGTAAGTCAGGCTGAATTCTTTTTCTGAATTCTTAGTACGCAGTGGATTTTTTCCTCAATATGTTTAAAAATGTATGCATGGCAGTGTGTTTTACATTTAGAAAATCATAAATTGTGCTTTTTATTTTGATTATTGTGAGTTTTTATCTGTTATTCATTCCTTTCTTTGGTAGAATGTTGTCTGAGCGATTAGAAGATGTTGAAATCCACGATAGGAGTAAGTATGTTTATAATAGGGTCAATCTTAAGATTTTTGAAATACCTTGTATAATAAAAAACATTTTTTCCCAATTTTGTTAGACTCAGATATATACTGTGAAATTTTGGATGAGAAGACCCCACCTTCTGGTAGGTAGATGGATTTCCTTTTGTGAATGGGAAAGTCTTTCATTACAATTTATAAAACCTTAACGATTTACTCATCTTACAAAAGTCTTATGTTTCATGTTTAGCTGTGAAGTTTGGAATCTCTAGGAAGTCTATTGTCTTGGGACGAATTTTAGGTTCAGGGTTTTTTGGGGAGGTTTATGAAGGAGTTTACAAAAAAACGGTGAGTCAGAGCTTATTTCTGCTTATAAATGGCGTAGCTAATTCTTATGTTATGGAAATGTAAAAGCTTAAACCATTGTGTTGGTCTGGATTTTTTGTGTGACTTAGAATGGGGAGAAGATCAATGTGGCTGTAAAAACCTGTAAAGAATGCTCACCTGATGTCATGGAGAAATTTATGAGTGAAGCTGGTAAAATATTCTAACACAAATATTCTTGCATTCATACACTGTATGAAAGTGATACTGAAAATGATGAGAGACGTAAATATGTAATATTCAGATATTTAAGCTGTTCTGGATTATATTCTGCATGGTGATTTAGGTGTGGCAAATGTCATATTCACTCTTAATTAATGAATTTGTATACAATGAATTTGTCAAATACATTTATCTGTAACTATTTGTTGCTATTGTGTACTTCAAAGAATATAAAGTAACATTTCAAATTCAAAAAATGTTTGTGCATCCATTATATTATTACTGTTTTTATTCACATGACACAAGTTTTACTGGTAATTGTTATTTGTATGACAGCATATCATCAGAAGAAGAAGAAATTTAATGGAAGTGACGGACCTATGTAGTAGTTGTTTGGCTACTGATCCTTTTTTACTAAACCTTTTTTTTGCTTTTATTCCTTCTTAGTTATAATGAAAAACCTGGATCACCCTCATATAGTAAGGCTGATAGGAATCATAGAGGAAGACCCGGTATGGATAGTCATGGAGCTCTACAAGCATGGGGAGGTACGTGGCAGATCTGAATTTGTACGACAAAATAACTATTCAAACATTTCCATTCCACCTCCCACACATGCAGTAAATGTTATTATCATTCACGTGGCTGGAACAGAAAGTATTTTGGGGCACAATTCATTTTGTTAAGGTAGTGTTCACCTCATTAGCAATACTATAGAAAAACGTAATTAGTCAGTGAATCCAAACACAAACAAACCATTTAAATGAAATCGCAAATACATACATTATAATTATGATATAACTCTGTTCAGGAGTAGGTGGAAGTGGAGGCAGGGATATGAATGACCTCACAAAGGACAGTAATTAAAAAATAATTACTGTCAGGCGACCCACACCAGGATGGAAATTAAATACATGATGGTATTGCAGAAACCCTACTAGATAAAAATTTCAACAACAATACACAAGTTTACATAGCATGTAGTCACTTAGACAAGATTCTATGTATAGTATTTCACAAAAGTCAGTACACCCCTCACATTTTGTAAATATTTTATCTTTTTTTTGGGATATCACTAAATATGTATGACACTTTGACTTTGATACAATATAAAATAGTCTACAGCTTGTATAACAGTGTACATTTTCTGTGCTCTTAAAATAATTCAACACACAGCCATTAATGTCTAAACTGCTGGCAACAAAAGTTAGTACACCCCTAAGTAAAAATGCCCAAATTGTGCCCAAAGTCTCAATATTTTGTATGGCCACAATTGTTTTCTAGCATTGCCTTAAATCTCTTGGGCATTCACTAGAGCTTCACAGGTTGCCACCAGAATTTTCTTCCATTTCTCTATGATGACATTACAGAGCATTATTAGAGTCCTTGCACTCTTTCACAGATGCTCAGTAGGTTTTAGGTATGGAGACATGCTTGGCTTTACCCTCAGTTTTTTGTTAGCAAGCCGTGGTCGTATTGGAGGTGTTTGGGGTCGTTATTGGTGTCCTCTGTCTATTTTCAAAAGCTGACTTATGGAAAACCGCTGTATGGTTTTGGCCACCGTGCTGCAGATCATTTTCAGAGTGTTGGCAAACTTCTTACAGCCTAGGCCATCTTTATGTACAGCAACAGTTATTTTTTTTCAGATCCTCTGACAGTTCTTTGCCATGACGTGCCATGTTGAACTTCCAGTGACCAGCGTGAGAGAGTGTGAGAGCAATGATACCAAGTTTAACACACCTGCTGCCATTCATGCAATTTGGGCATTTTCACATAGGGGTGTACTCACTTTTGTTGCCAGGAGTTTAGACATTAATGGCTGTGTGTTTGGTTATTTTGAGGGCACAGTTACAAAAATGTGAGGGGTGTACTCACTTAATAATACCGTAAGTGGCATAAACACTACCATTATACCAGTTTAGCATAATCAGTTAACCTAATGCATATCTGTGGACTGTGGCAGGAAACTGGAGTAAACGGTATAAACCAACCTGGTTAGGCTTCTTCAGGACCCTGAACTGGATTGAGTTTGCAATAGTGCAAAATAGATACATCAGTGACATTTGCTGCTTTAAATGACTCTTTAATTTAAGATTTTTTTTAATGTATTTTTTAATTTATGTTTTTTTAAATTTTATTTTAGATGTAAAATGCAAAAGCTTTTAAGTTCAACCGACCCTTGAATTCATGAAAACTTCAAATCATTTTCGTTTAGCATAACTGCAATACTACATCTCTAGAATAAATGTTGTGTTATGTCATTATGGGAAGGTGGTCATATAACATATATGGCTTGTTGTCCACAGTCCCATTTTCTCAGAATGTAGCTATGTGGGATACAACAGTGCTGTAACAGAAAGTGCACTATTAGTTATGTAGAAATCTAGAATTCTATTCTATTTTACACTGAAATATTGATCACTTGTTGTGTTAGAAGTCTCAACACAAGTCTTTGGTGTAAATTTTGTTGCCTTTATATCTTTGTGTCACTCTTGACACTGCTTGTACTGCGTTTCTCCACTTTTACTGTGCTCTTTACATTGGCAAACGAGTCTTATGTAGGAAACTGAGCTGAAAAAATAAACTACAGAAATGTTTATTACTATTATTATTTTTATTGTTGTTTTATGTGAACAATTGTATTGCAGTGTGACAGATATATTCTGTTTGGTATTACTACACAGGATTTAGCTAACATTCTTACATACTGCATATGTTCACTTTCAGCTTGGGGACTACTTGATCAAAAACCAAAAAACCTTGACCAACGGCACACTAGTCCTGTTTTGCCTGCAGCTTTGCAAAAGTCTGGTCTACTTACAGGGAAAGAACATGGTACACAGGTATGCCTGCCAGAATTATCATATTCTTTGCCCTTTTTCTGCATATTCAAAATGTAAGATTATGAAAATCAACTGCTTTCATTACATACTGTGTGTAACAGAGATATTGCTGTGAGGAATGTGCTTGTTGCCACACCAGAGTGTGTGAAACTGGGCGACTTTGGCCTTTCCAGATACATAGAAAATGAGGAATATTACAAAGGTAAGCTTTAGCTGTTTGTTAAAAAAGATCAAAATTGTGTTCAAAGCTGTTGTCTACTGCATCTTAGTTCCATCTCAGTTAGATCCCTGCCACTGCTATAAGCGAATATTAGTGATCATATTGGGCTCTGTTCTATATTCAAACTGTACTGTTTTCTAATGTTGGTGAAAAATGAAACATAATATATTTTAATTGTGAAGAAAGGCTACCTGGTGGCACAGGAAACAACCCCAGATAGGGAACATATTACAGTTACAGTGACATGTGCACACACACACACACACACACACACACACACTCATACCGAACACCATACCTTTTGTTATTGGTTGGTTCTATGTAATATCAAGAACACTGCATCATAAGCTGCTTAAGAATGGAGAGGGGTTTAAATATGCTTTGTAATGAGATACGATTATATCTGCAGAGATTTCCTTGAACAATACCACAACATGATGGAGGCAAAAACACAAAACAGACAAAACGCATAGAGAAAAATCAACAGAAAAGTGAATCTTGACACCATGGTTTCAAATCATACCAGTCAATTGCTTTGTATTATTATAGATTTCTTCTCTTAAGCTGCATGTGCATTTTTAACAGGTGTAACGATTTAACTTGAGAAACTTTGTTCTGCAATACACTATTGTTCATTAGATTTAAAGTTTGAAAAGTTTTGCAGTTTGCAGAAAATAGATCATGTTGACAAAATGAAGGAGTAAAGAATTTCCTATGATATAATTTTCAAAGTGACAAAAAGTAAGACATACATAGTTTGGTAGAGTGTGTGAGGTGGATTGCCTCGATAGTTCACCAATCCGCTCTCTTCCTTTTCCTCAGCCTCTGTTACCCGACTGCCAATCAAGTGGATGGCTCCTGAGTCCATCAACTTCCGCCGCTTCACCACAGCCAGTGATGTCTGGATGTTTGGTAATTAATCAAGCCCTTTACCTCCTTAGAGCATCTAATGCCTCTAGGAATTGTTGTTTAATGCCATGTTTCAGGCAAGTTCACAACTGCATATGTGGGGTTATAAACTTTTTTTTCCTTCTTACTGATGTCATGTGCATGCTGATTGCTTACAATTTAAATGGAGCATCTGTAACTTACAGTGTTTTGTTTAAAATGGCTAAAATGTAATTAAAATGCCCATAGTTTAACACTGTAACCTTCAATTGATGTCCCATAAGTTTAAAAAGGGTACCGGTAGCATGGTCACCCAGGTTCAATCCCCGGGTGGACGGGCCTGGGACATTCCTGAGGGTTTACTCTGGGTGCTCCAGTATTTCTCCCACAGTCCATGCGTAACATGCAAAGACATGCGTTTTAGGTTAATTGGGGTCTCTAAAGTGGAGCTTAGTGCATGACAGTGTGTGCCTACAATGGATTGGGACCCCAGCTTGGGTTGTTCCTGCCATTGCGCCCAGCACTAGCTGACCCGCGACCCCATTTGTATTGAGCAGAAGATAAATGAAAAAATAATTCTAAGAAAAATGTCTCACTGTCAGCTAAATATAATTTACATTTACAGTATTTAGCAGACAAAATTTATTTGAAATGTGTCCCCCTTTATTTTACCATTTATTTTTTATTTTAAAGTTTGCAGTAGTGTTTAGCAGTTCCTGCGCAGTTATTTATGGTGTCATGAAATTTAATTGAATAATAAAAATTTTGTGGGACTGTGGTAGCCTAGCAGGTTATGGTTAAGGTTAAGATTAAGGTACTGGACTCTGGACCAGAAAATCCAGGGTTCAAATCCCACCTCTGCCAAGTTGCCACAGTTGGGTCCTTGAGCAAGACCTTTAACCCACAATTGCTTGGATTGTAAGAATGTATCAGTTGAAAGTCACTCTGGATAAGGGCGTCTGCCAAATGCTGGAAATGTAAATATAAAGGCTGTAAGTCTAGCTTGTAAACACGAACCAAATTCACAGTTTATAGAAATGGATGCATGGTTTCAGAAAATGTTTCTTGGCCACTGAGAAAAACTGTAGTAAGCCTTCCTGAAAGAGTACACAAGAATGTTTTGCCTGCAGGAGGATTAGAAATAGCAGCAAGAATTGGTCTAAGAATCATGGCTAGAGATTTCGTTAGATGACAGAATTTATTGTATATTTAAAGTATGGTAAAAGTACACATTCTGCTATGTTATTTAGTGTAACCCTGGAATTAGCAAATTACCAAATCCCTTACTGACTGGGATAATGTATAGTGTTGTTGATAGACTTAAATAACATGTAACCAGCCTGAGGTACAAGCTTCTCAACGCTGTAAGAATGTACTCAGGCTCTGTAATAGAAAGCTATTTGAAAGAAAATTGGCTATCCAGGATTTCATATGATCAGCTTTCAGATATAAATGCATGAACAGGTCATTACTGTCTCCAACAGGAAGCCCTTGAAGTCACACACACGTGGATGAAAGTGCAGTGTCGTGTCCTGCTTAAAACTGTTCACTTTTTTCATTTCTTCCACTTTCCCCTTCACTTCTTTTAGAAACCTTGCACTTGCTTCTTTTCTTTTGTTTTTAGGCTAAATTGTTTGTAATTATACTCTTTGTTCTGAATAGAAGCTTAAATGTGTATCCTCGTGTTTTTCTTGTCCAGCTGTCTGCATGTGGGAGATAATGAGTCGCGGGCAACAACCTTTCTTCTGGCTGGAGAACCGTGAAGTGATTAACCAGCTGGAGCAGGGAATCAGGCTCCCAAAGCCAGAGCTATGTCCTCCAGCCCTGTACTCGCTCATGACCCGCTGCTGGAGCTACGACCCGAGCGAGAGGCCCAGCTTTACCGAACTTGTCTGCAAAATCAAGTAGACTGTTCCTTCTTTCGAATTAAAAGAAATGTGTGAATTGAGCTGATACGCGACCAGGACGCGACATGTGCTCGAATGGTGCAGTGATGTAATTGTGCTTGAGAACTTGTTCCCAAAATAATTGTTCTTATTGTGTAACTTAAAGATATAAGGCAAGCCAAGTGTATTTGTGTTACTACTACTTTTCTGTTATTTTTTAAAAATATGTTCTGGTTATTGTAGTGATGTCCATAAAATGGAAATGGAGCAGGAAGCAGAGAAAGAGAGGGATAGAAAACGAGCCACCAAGTTCCTCGAACCCAAGTTCCTCGAACCCAAGTTCCTCGAACCCAAGTTCAACGTCGCTGAACCCCCACCAAAGGTACAATGGAGCCATCTATTGGAGGAGCACCAGCAACATCCATAGGCAAAACCGAAAGGTGGCAGTAAAAATTCTGCACAGTCTAAAAAGGCACCCCTGTGAACTACATTGCTCAGAAGCCACATAGCAGTCATGTGGTGTTAACACAGTTAACAGGCTATGATTAGTCCTGATGAACTGTACCTAATCTGCTAACGTGTTATTTAAACTGGCCTAAGTCATCATAATTGCGGTTTCTTTCTAAGAGATGCTGCCAGTAATAGGTATAATGTGAAGAGAACAAAAATGAAAACACAAAACGTGTGCAGTGATTTAAACACTCTTGCTGCTCCCTTCCCTCCCATGTGTGTCTTTATTAGAAGTATATACTCTAGAAACTTTTGTTTATATCTAAATGCCATATAATAAGGAGTTTTCTCCTCAGTTTGAATAACCAACAGCGCCTTCGTTTCTGACTTGCTTTACATTTGGGTCATTGGCTTATTTTGTCACTACACTGCTTGAAGAAACCTAGCACAAATGGGGTCAGCATATTTTACCTGATAACATATTGACGTAAGTCACACACATCTGTTTGCTTATAGTGACTAGAACAGTACATTCCCTCCAGAAAATGTGAGCGTGATTGCAATGAAGCAAGTGCATGCCGGGTGCTTCGTAGTAATGAAAAAGCGTACTGTATTTTAAAAGCTAATAGAAGAATACTCTTACTGGTCTATTTATCCAGAGTAATGTGCGATAATAGTTCAGATATAGAACTGTTGTAGATTAAGTTAAAATGTCTGAGTGTGTATGACAGTGTGAACAAGAGTGAAATAATGGGAATCTGTGAAACCTGTGTGGTCCCAAACAACGTTTATAAATGAAATACTATTTATCCTATCGCTTATCCGAAAAGTTTCTTAGTGAGAGGAGACCTTGATGATCGTTTTCATGTAAGTACGATGTACTGCAAGCAAAATATGTCCGAGCCATGACAGTGTAAAACACGAGTAACAAAACGGGAATCTTCTGTTTAGTGAAATTGCAGGTCCTGAACAAATGTTTGTCAGTTTTTATGCTTTTCCTTATCCGAAAACTTTGTGAGCGACAGGATTCCTCGTTGATCGTTTTGATGTAAAAGCAGTGTAGATCAAGAAAAACTGGCTTATCTACAAAAAAGTCTTTCAGGCTCTGTCATTTATTATGGCACTCTATGGGGGATTATCAGTGACTTTCTGGACTCAGATCGTCATAACTTGGAAAATATTTACTTAATCGATTCAATATTTTGCGGTGATAGCCAAGTTTAAATTGAGTTTATAGGTGAGAGTATATGGATTTTAGGTGAAAGAGTTTGTGAAAAAGCCAATAACTGCATTGTCTAGAGTATGCTTTAATCTTTCTTTGATCTTTCCGCTAGAGTGGGGCCATAGAAAACGAATGGGGTGATTTCTGAAGAGTAAAAATAAAAAGTGAACGAAGTGGGCGATCATTCTGTAATTTTAGAGGACCAATGACATTACATCCAAGTCTGACTAATTCGATTTAAGTGTTTATAGCTGAAAAATGGACCCAAAATGCATGCTACAACATATTTTTTAAATCTACACAAGCACACGGTTCCCGAATATGCCGGTCGTTTTAGTGTCTGTCCTGTTTTGATAGCTCGACAATTGCAGCAGTTGATAAAGAACAAAAAAAAAAACTGGCTGAATTATAAGCCGGAATAATAATAAAGCCAATGGATTTCAATAGTATGCTTGCCTACAGCGATCACACTAATTAATTTAGAGTGGTACAAAGTCAGAACTGTTAAATAATAAATTTATCTTTGTTTGTTTTCAGCCAACAAGACTTAACCCTGGTCGCTTTGGTAACACCCTCACCATTGGTTTGCATATTCAGGTATTGTGTTTAACTGAATACAGGATGAGTCAAAAGTTACAGGACATTTTTTTTTGTGAAGGTCATTGTGTGGTGTCGAATATGGGGGCACCCTTGTAATCAGTCCCAATTTCATCAACCAGACCCAGAGTGCTCAGAGTTCCTTGACAGTGCTGCAGGAAACGGTTCCCATCCATTTTGACCGAATTTTGAGGTCAGGTTGCCTGTTATTTCCAACACAATGGGGCTCCACCACATTATGGAGCAAGTGTTCGTCAGTGGCTGGATATTCAATTCCCTGGTCATTGGTTGGCCGCCGTGGACTTCTGAAATGGCCGCCCAGATCACTCAAGCTCACACCACTTGACTTTTATCACTGGGGTCATCTCAAACAAATAGTGTGTGTTGAGAAAATCTGCAACAAACACCAACTTCAGCACTGCACCGTGGAGACAGTATTTCTCCAGAGATTCTTATGTGGGTTCATAACGACTGGATCATGCACCTTCAGCTCTGTGTTCAGCAACAGGGAAAGCGCAATGAACATAAAAAAATCTGTTCATCACAGGCAATGTTCACAGTTGTTGCAACTTTTAAACCACGAGATATTGCAAATCGATTCTCGAGACAATTTTGTTCTCCTTTGATATGCTACGTGACCACTTTCCCATTGGAAAAAAAACGCCCTTAATCCAATATGGTGGCTTTCAAGATGGTGGCCAAATTTTTCAACAAAGCCTACAAGATAGGCCCCTCACCCATTACATGCTGGGGTATACTGATATGGCATTTTCCCCTTTTGTTTCTGAAATAAAAGTGTGCCCTGTGACTTTTTACTCACCCGGTAGTTCCTGTCTAAGCATAGAAGTTATTAAGAAACAACAAATATGTATACATTTTCTGTAAGCCTCTGCGTTCTCCTCTACAGCTGAATGAGGCTTTATGTGCCAGTTCTCCAGACCTGGCCAGTCCTTGTGAGTATCAATCTCCTGTAGATTCTACCAACAACCTCACGTTGCCTAGCATGCCTGCCCGTCGCCTCAGTCTGGGAGTAAGACATTTTACATTTTATTGTATTTAAATATTTTATTGTATTTTTTACTGTAGTTGCACCTTTAAAGCCTACGATGTCTGACACAATGTTATTGTTACATGCATTTGCAATGAATACTATGTATTAATGGAGTGATTGCATATGTGACATAGGAAGGGGAATTTAGCCCTGGACCATCTAGTGTGGAGGATGCGCAGCGCCTTTGGCAGTTAGAGAAAGACAGAATGCAGGAGACCATAAAGAAACAGAAGGAGGATATGGTAGAGGACAAACGGTGGCTGGAGAATGAGGAGAAGCTTCTGGTAGGAAGGAAATATACTTCTCAAACAAATTGAAATATCTAAACAGACTGTATTTGTGTTTACAACCTTTCTGCTTGGGTATGTCTCACATGTACACTTAATTTCTAAGGACCCGATGATTAATGACAACACAAGTGTTGAGATGGTGAGTGCATGATTATTATTATTTATAACATGAGCGTGGTACACGGTTTTTCCATGGCATTTTCCTTTCTCCAGACATAACACTGCTCACTTATACAATAAAACTAGTATTTTAAAACTATATTAATTCATCCAGAACACATATTTGAAAACCTTCTGGTTCGTCCTTGATATTTTTTAGCAAACAGCAGCTTTTACTTTGCAGCCCTGCCATTCCCACCAATATTGTTGTTAGGTGTTCTGAAGGTGAACTAATAAACGTTAGCATTGGCGAGAGAGGGCTTAAGTTGATACCCTGGATTGCCATGTGGCATTACATGCTTAATTTGATTTTCTTTGGTCAACACCTACTGGATAGAACTACAAAGGTGCTGAATTTGAACTATTTGTATGGAAATGCAAATGTGGATTGGTGGAATCCAAACTTTAAAGATGTTTTGAAACCTTTTCCAGCAGCTCTTTTACTGAAGTTCTCAGAACTCTCCTTTGTTCATGCCATGTTAAGATTCAAATGTGATATATCCCATTCTTTAAATTTGGCCGGATGCCTACGTGCACCTGATTAGTATCTCTTTGATTGAAAACACCTGACTCTTTATTCCACCTTCATGTATGTGATATATGAAGATAAATGACGAAGTATAACATTTTTGTTGCATTTGTTTATCTTTCGTAAAATCTGACTATGTTTTGGATCATGGTTATGCAGATATAGGAAAAAGGTCCACTCATATCTGGTGAAAATTTATTAGCCCAGATTATCTCATTCATTTCATCTTACACAAGCGTTCACTGACACAGACCAAAACATACAATTGACCGTTGTACTATAACTCGTGGTGTTGCAGACATAGCCAATTATCCGTCTGTCCCTGATCCAGCTGAAAGACAGCAGAACACAGGTTACCAGAACACAAGTTACTAGAGGGATGGATTAGTAAATTACTGCTGCATGACACGAGTGCCAGTGTCTGTCACCTTAACATTGATTACATAATTCTGATTTAACGCAGTTAGGAAGATTACAATTACATATTGGTACGATTTGAATATAGAAAAATATTCTGTTATAAAATTATATTCTAAATGGTGCATTTTAAATTGCATGATGTTTCTAAAAACCCTTGGTGAGCTCTGCAAAACTTTTTACACATTCCCTGTCTTTAGATCGAATTCTAACTTTAGGCACAGATTTACTGAACGCTACACAGATCACAAACACTACATTACTAATCTTTTTTTATTTCCCAATTGTACTTTAGGCACCTGAACCCCTGCCTAATAATGGTATGTTCCTAATAATATTCTATTCTGTTCTAGTTGGCAGTGTTCGTTAGCTCGTTAGTTATGCATGGCATGCACATACTGTACTTGTATGTCTTCCTAGATCAGCATTAAATATGGTTTCTGTGAGGGGACCTAATCACAGGGGGTTTTGGTTACAATCAATTTAAATGCGGTGAAAAACATTCATTGCTTTGAAAGAAAGCAGCTAGGCTATGTCTGATGAGATGGGAAAGCTGCTAAATAATCAGAGGCAAGCGCAACTTTAATTGCAAGCTCACATGTTTCTGCTTGCTTTCAAAGCAATGAGCATTTTTATTCAGCTCACATGTAATATTGTCCACAGAAGACATTTCAAATGTTTTATTTTTGATTTTTACTGGTTGAACCTTTCACTTTAAACTCCCATTACAGCAGAACTTCAGGCACCTCCTGCAAAGCCACCAAGAATTTCAGTGCAGGTATTGAGACTTATTTCAGTTCAGGCATTGACACACACTTATGTGGGCCTTTTAGGAGGCTTTACATAATCCTTCATGTGAAATCACACTGTAATGCTATTTCAGTCAAAGTTCACACTTCACAGAACCGATTGTGAGTGTTAAGATATGTTTGATGACTTTTTCTTGGTCATTTTTAATGTACTGTTGTAAATATTTTCCTTCTGTCTCCATCAGCCGACCCCTACAGCAGAGTTGGACCGCTCTGATGACCGTGTGTACCAGTGTGTCATGGATCTTGTTAAGGTGGTAGTGCAACTGAAGAACGATGTGAATACACTGCCATCTACTGAGTACATAACCATCGTCAAGGTACTGCTCTGGCAATAAGCTACCACATTGTTTACACTCACAACTGACAAGTGGCTTAATTTCCCATGTACATGTGTGACACCATGCAGTGTTTCTGACAGAGCAGCAAGTGACATTCATTTTCCCAATTTTCTACAGATTTGTCATGAGACTGAAAAATATGTGACAGTTTTCTGACCAGTCGAATTACGTGGCTTGGGTTTTCCTCTCTAATAACTTTTTATTTAAAAGTTTTATGTGCTATTAATTCCGATTCTGCATTTTAAAAAAGAATAAAACATTCCCTCTCTTACTATGCAATACAATTTAGCGACACTCTCACTGGTTAACAAACACCAAACAACAGATGCAGTTGTTATTGCACTGAACAACTTTAATTTACTTCCTTAGCATCACTGGACTGGGAGAGGCAGGTTGGTCATTTCAACGAATTGCCCACGATCCAGACTGTTGTGACCTAGCTGTTAAAAAGTGTTGAGAGCATTGGTTCCATCAGAGCATACGTACATGGTTAGCGAGGAACCCTAACAGATCAGTAATATTTGCAGGACATCATGTGGACACCTGTTGGTTCTCATTGCATGTCTTCTAACTGGCATTTTTCAGCAACACCTCGTTGTCCTGCCTGGTCACCAGATTTATTTATATACAGGATCTACAGGCTTCAGGCAATAGACCGGTGCCAGATGATGACAGTTTTCCAGTACAAAAGCCAGTAGTGACACTGAGCCTTGATGAAAATGAAGCAAATGAATCTGCCACACATTTGAGCCATAAGTGGAAAATAACACAGATCCAAATGTTGAACCATTTGTGCCTGGTTAACCTAATCTGATAACAGAACCAGAATTAAATATCTGGTCAGGGATTTAGAACGGTCAAAAGCTAAATCAGAAGTACCTGGTTCAAGATTGATTAACGTGATTAAATTCAATACATTTATTGTACTGTTTTAAAGCAAATTTTGGAAAATGATTTTACCCAGTGTTATTTATTCGAAGACAAAAAACTCTTAATTATGTCATTAACGAATCTTCAGACTGATTTAGTAATGTGAAGAACCTAATATATAAACATTACCTCTGTCAGTAACTACAGTTCTGCCACAGACTGAAAGGTGTTAAGAGTTTGACATTCAGCTTACTATTATGATTTTTTATGATTCTGTTTTCCATTTACAGCAATTATCAAATGGTCCAGAGGGAGTTACAATTGATTTGAATTCGCAGACTCCTGATTGTTAGTCTAGAATATTACCATTAAGCCTCAATCATTGTCTGCCCTTCATCACAATGCTTGATAGGTAGTATAGTGTTTGGTTCCTTACAAACATAGAGCTTTGTAGTTTGGCCAAGCTGTACTTAAAATTATAAATTTTAAAACCTTTATAAACCTGAGCCATATGAATCAGGATCGAACCAGGATCTCTGAAACTGTGAGGCGACCATGATAACACCTGCACCACCATTTATGTACTGTTCCCAGCAGTGCTGTAGGCAGTCTGATACCATTGAAGTTAAAGTTGTCCATTGTAAAATTGCTTATATAGCCCTTCTCTTTCTCACAGTCTGTTGGAATGTCATTGCGTGACCTGATTTCCAGTGTAGATGAGGTTCTTCCATCTCTGCATGGGGCCATAAGGACAGAGGTAAATTCTCTATTCAGACAGTTTCTCAGTTCTGACTTGAAAGTTGTACTTAGTTGTATGGCATTTCAGTTCTTGTTCCTTTCTAGTTTTATGTTCTAAACTTTCTTTCTCCCTATATACTGTATATACCCTCATGGGACAGAGACAGAGCTAGGAATGAAGCGCAGGTGACAAGGAAGCAGTTAGGAGAGTGTGAGTGTTTTATCTTGAGGTTCTCTGTTTCTTCGTTTGGTCTTAGATTGAGGGCACACAGAAGCTGCTGAATAAGGACATGGCAGAGCTGATCAATAAGATGCGGCTGGCCCAGCAGAATGCAATCACCTCTCTGAAGGAGGAGTGCAAGAAACAGATGCTGGCTGCAGCCCACACACTGGCCATGGATGCCAAGAACCTTTTAGATGCCGTGGACCAAGCACGAGTACGAGAGAACCTGGTCAAACCCAGACCTCAGGATGAAGATTCTCCAGAGACATACTAGAGAGAGAACTTGGTCAAATGTGTGCTAGCAAACATCCTGGCATGATATCTGGGTCATTGCCAGCAGTAGCATTCTGGGTACTGCTAAAACAAATATGTTCATAATGTCATATTTTAAGGAAAACTCATTGTTTACCCCAACTAAAATTAGTAAGCAACATGTACGCAACGAATGAAAGTTGCCATAAATATACTTCACACCACAAAATACTCCACTACATAAAGAAATATATCAGTGTGCCCGGTATATGATTTTTAGAAGTAAACTCAGAAAACTGTGCTAAAGAAAAAATACCTGTGAGTTCCAGCTCAGATCACCTTTTGACTCATCTGCAGAAATTAAGTTATACATATACAAATAACAACTTTAACTTTTATCACTCATCTATGTAGAATAATTAATGGTGTGCCAAAATGTGGACTTGTTTTTTTTTTTTTCAAATATGTATTTAAAAGTAGTGAAACATCAAACTACACCATAATAATGGTCAGAAATATTTAGGGAGACTTAGGGAGGCTTCATTTGTGCATTGTACTTCACTCATTCCATCTTCATAAAATATGACAGAATTTTGTAATAATGGGGATATTTTATCTCTGTATTTTCCTGGAGATGCTTTAGATCAGTCTTTTTCTGTGTTGAAATGAAATGCTGTTTCAATGGGAAAACGTAAAAGCATTTCTTTCTGTCAGTATCTATGGCCTACTACTTTTATTAGAGTCGAACATTTCAATACAGTGGTCAAGTCTGAATATGCAGAAAACAGAAACTGTCCTTTATAATGCAGAATTGATTTTTTGATGTGTTTTATTCATGGTTTAATGATGTGTTTTTAGAAGCTAGTGTGCCAGAATGTATTAAGACCTCATTGTCATTATGAATGCAGAGTTCAGTGCAGAGTTCTGAAATATGCATGTGCATTTTTCCAGAATAATTAGAGATATTAAGAAGGTCATTAAAAACATAATGGTAAATATGAGCCTTTTTCATAAATGTTTTTTTCAGCTAAGATGCTATCAATAAGATTATTGTGGAGTGTTTTAATTTAGTAATTTCCAAATAACAAATGTACGTGGTATGACTAAAACACTATATTTCAAATGGTTTTACAAAACAAAAATATGTATTTTATACCTCATTATTAATAAGATGTGGCTTGCAGATGATTTGTTTTTTTTGGTTGAAATAGAGGCCAGGGTTCTTTTTAAGTGGTCAAAATCACAAAGGATTTTTATGGATCTCATTTTATGCACTGTTGAACTGCTATGCAGGAATAGGAAAGTGCTTACCTAAACTGTTGCAACAAAATTGAAAGTATGCAATTCTCTAAACGGCCATTGTATGTTTTTGCATTAAGATATCCCTTCACTGTATGCACAGAACCAAGCACAAACCATTGAATGCTCGGAATATTTAGTTTGAAAAACATTAGAGTTGCCATGACACACTATAAAGGGAGCTAGGCATTAACTCTAACACTTACAAGAATTTTAATTAAGAGGCTTCACTGAAAAGCATGGTTCTGAATGCTTAATGTGTACAAAAATATGAGGTGCTGGAGCCTGTGCTACCTACAGTGAGGAGGATGACAATAGTAATTCAAGGTAAAATTGTAATCACAGTGATTTTGACCATGGCATGATTTTTGGAACCAGACAGTCTGGCTTGATTATTCTGTAACTGCTGAAATAGTTGGTCACTAAAGCTTACTCAGATTTGTGAAAATAAGAAAAAAATACATTCAGTGAGCAGCTGTTCTGCAGATTGGAAACATGCCATAAGGCAAAGTTTTCTTAAACTGTTTATATGACCATATATCAGGGACTACATTTGCTGCCACCACTGGTGCCAGACACATGCTGCTTTCACGCCATGTCTGCACTGACACCTCGAACCAAAGATGAGGGCTGTGGACTTTAGTGCAGGCTTGTGTCATGCATATTTACAAACATTACCATGATCACATGGTTTGGCCTACCCTAGACTTAACAGGCCGTATCTCAAGGAGTTGCACCTGGCTGACAGGCTATTTAAACTGACCAAGTTAAAGCCTTGATGTGGCTTTTTTACATCTGAAAAAAAGAAATGCGAGGGAAATATCCAGAGCTGTAAACTAAGTTTTGTATGAGTAAGAAATTAAATGTTTTGTTTTAGTTGCTGTGGTTCTACTAGGGTGCCAGTGCACATCATTTAGTCTCACTGTAGACATAGAAATAGTGAAAATAATGACTCATCCAGAGGTACTAGATTTACTTCCACATTTAATATAACATTCAACTCATCTGAGGTTTTTAACCAGCCAGTAGATAACACTAAATAATCCTACCTGCTAGATTGAACTATCTGACAGATATTCCAAGATGGACTTTCGGAACCTGAACCATCTCACTGGTTCCCATAGTGCTTTTAAATGTCTGTAACTGTGGATCTTTCTAGATCATGCCAGCCAGCCACGGGGGAAGGAACAACCCGATGGTTCCCAACAGACAGACTATGATGAACATCCATAGGAAGATCCGGTCAATCACCATGGCAACATACTTCCAGTCCTCTTTTACCTGTGATAAAAGAACATAAATATCAATGTTAGAGTTCTGTGTTAGAGTTCTTTCCATCTGTCATCAGCTACTACTACACTGCTTTAAAAAATAAGGGACATTTAATTTGGAATATCCCAAAGTTTTTGGAAGCAGAATAGAAAACAATACACACATGTTAAAAAAAACAACAATTCTAGCCTAAGGTTCAAATTGCACCAGTCCATAAAGAGAGTACAATAACACTTTACTTTGAGGGGCACATGAGGAGAACTTGGAGGAAGCAATGCTTTTGTTCTACCCTAATTACTACACTGCTCAAGAAAGTAGGCGGTATTTCATAATTAATATAAGGCGATAACAAAAAATAAGTATTTCATTGTATTTCATTAAACAAGATTATCAGAAAAGCCAATAAAAACAACTAAAGTTGCTTGAGTATGCAAATGAGATTTAAACTCAATTATCGTGATTATGAGGCAAGTGATATATTCATGGGGGTGAACAGAAGCATGTCAAACTGGAGGAGAGTGCCACACATTGACTGTTCAGTAGGGTCTTTGGTCACCCAAGACTGCCAAAACACACCAACAGCTAGCATGAATAGAATCAGATTGTCCAGCAGTGCATACTGGATCTGCTACTTTTGCTCCATGGCAGCTTCCATTTCAAGAAGTGTTGTGGGGGGCATTGGACGGTTTGCCAGACGTCTTCCCAGTACTTCCCAGACATGTTCAATGGAATTCATTTCTGGAGCATGTGAAGGCCAGTTCATGCGTCGATTCCTGCCTTGCATTATCGTCCATGAAAAGAAGTTATTTCACAGTAGGGTGCAGGACCTCATCTCGGTATCTGACAGCAGTCAGTGATCCATTTCTGATGACGTGGGCTCGGGGTGACCACCAATGCTGATGTCAGCCAAAACCATGATCCAAACACCACTAAAGAAGTGCTTTTCTTGTATGAAATATCTTCAATGTTCCGTGTTCATGCCTGATCAGGACAGGATAATTGTCAGGCTGCAAACTGAACTGTGATTCATCAGTGAAGAAAACAGTTGACCTCTCTTCACGGGTCCAAAGACGATACTCATCAGCCCACCTTCTATGGGTTCTATGGTCTTCAGCAGGTAATGGAATGCATACTATTGTTCGGCAGGCATGCAGTTAAACACGATGGAGACATTTTTGTGGTCTTTGTCCACCGTTATCCAGTGACAGCAAGAAACTGTCCTTGCAACTTTACATTGCAGTGCCTGCTTCTTCTTGCCACTAAGGGTCAAGTAGGGGTCATCTCTTGCAGTTGTCGTAGATGGGTGGCCATGATCTAGTCTTCTTTCTACTGTTCCAGCCTCTTGAAAGCAATCCCACAGTCTGCTAATCACGCTTTGGGATGTTCCAAGTGCTGTTGCCACTTTTGTCCGTATTTGACCACCTTTAAGACGACCTATGGGTCTCCAAGCTTCACAACAAGGCAAATCGTGTTGCAGAGGCAATGCAAGGGCTGAGAAATTGCAGGATGTGCACTTTGAAGATCAGGGAATGTTCAGATACTCCAGCACTTTCATATAGTGCATTTTCACCAGTTAAATAAAAGTTGTTTTAGCATCTCATTTGCATTATAGAACAACTTTGTATAGTGTGAGAAGTATTTATGAATTCAGATATTGCTCATGATGACCTATGATGTATCACCTGTACAAATTAATGCTTACTCACTCATGAAATACTGCATGAATTAATGTACCCCTATAGTTACCAAGTATACCTAAAGCTGCCTGTATTTATTCCCTGTCTACCAAAATATACAACCTATCACATATGCAAGCTGTAATGCTAACCTAGTTAAACCATCACTGAGAAGACAAAGTGCAAACACAATTTGTCATTTTTCAATAATACTGTTTAAAATACTGTTCAAATTTTAGCATTTCAGCAAAATCCTTTGACAGGTGTTTGCGCTACCCAATCACCCTTTTATACTCTGTGATAATCTTAATTTTGTACTTAGCAGTATGGTCAAGTCCTTAGTACTGCATCTTACAGCCAATTACCAAAGCAGAGGTGTCATTAGAATCTTCATAGAATGTTGTAAACACTTTCATTTTTATCGTTACATCACTGGTCATGTCATCAGGTACGGAAGATTGCTGTCTGGGACACACTGTATTTGCTTTAAACATGAACATCCATGCATTCACTCATTCAAAGTATCAGATTCAAACATCCAGCCATACTCATTTAAACATTTTCTGGATTAATCATTGTTGAGGTTGTTTAGAAATCTGAATATTCTAATCTGCCTTGCCCCTGCAAAGTGAAAATGTCTCCTGAAATGTAATATTCAAAGGTATTGAAAGCTTATTTGGAAGATAGCACAAAACAGTTATTAGCACAGGTTTGCCTAGCATCACAAGCAGTGGTAAGTCCTGGACCCTCGCCTGTGCATCCTTTTTAAACACACACACATATTAATGATTCAATTCATATTTAACTTATATTCAGTTCAATACATTCAATATATAGACTGATTTGTTGGAAAATATTCCCATCGTAAATAAGGGAGTTTTTAAAATTAGATTACTTAAAACGTCCACAGGCCATTTATCTGGTAAAAAACTGACCATCTACAGTTCATGACTGTACACTCACACTGAAGTCAGCATCCTCTGCCCTCAGATGGTCTGCAATGTAATGAACACCCTCTAGTGCCTGCATAATGTTCGGTGACAGAGAATATCTGTCATTGTCCAGCAGCCGCTTAGCATGGTTCACTGTGCCCCCCAGATTCCTAGAACCCACTGGCAATTCAAGTCTAGTTGGGGGCCCATGCTGATGTAGAAGAGGAGCAAGAGGAGGAGGGGAGGAACTAGGAGGACAAGGAGGAGCCTGATGCGAGAGAGAGAAATTTGAAGACAGCACATCCAGTTCCAGATCTTCATAGCAGCAGCGTCTCTGTGACCCATCCTCCTCTCTTGTTTCCCTTAACCAACTGGCTGAGGTACTCATACAAGATCCATCAGGATCCCACAGTCCATGTGACCTTTGGCCTCGCAGGAGCAACAACCTCTGCCTACGGCGTCCATAGCTCGATGGCCTACGCATAAAGAGCCAACGTGGGATGAGGTCCAGGAAGACAGTGTGCACCCAACGTGGCATTGTGTGGGTGCCTGGTGAGCGGTGGTGCACATTCAGAACAAACACAGTTATTATAATGGAAAGTGTGACAAAGATCATGGTGAACAGCAGGTACTCTCCAATGAGGGGGATAACGAGTGAAGTCGAAGGTATTATTTCTGTGATAAGCAGCAGGAAGACAGTAAGTGACAGGAGAACAGAGATACACAGTGTGATCTTCTCGCCACAGTCCGACGGCAGGTAGAAGACCAGAACGGTCAGGCAGGAAATTAGCAGGCATGGGATGATTAGGTTGATTGTGTAGAAAAGAGGAAGGCGCCGGATGATAAAGAAGTACGTGATATCGGGGTAGATTTCGTGACAGCAGTCATACTTCTTGGTGTTATATGTACCCACAGCATTGACGATTGCCCATTCACCACTCTCCCAGTAATCTTTGAGGTCTACAGTGGTCTCCAAGGGCTCCAGGTCAATCTTGGCCTTGTCATATGTCCACGAGCCAAACTTCATCTTACAGTTTTGCTGGTCGAAAGGGAAAAAGGTAACATCGATGCTGCAGGAACTTTTGTATATGGCAGGTGGAACCCAGCGTACTTTGCCTGTGTAGAAGAGGTGGGCTTTGGTCATGTGGGTTACAGCAAACTCCCCATCTGCACTAAAAGGCAAACACACAAAGGAAAAGAAAGCTGTGAGTTTGTGTTTCAGAAACAAATAAAAGAATATGGAGCATAATACAAATAGTAAATTAAACATGCACACAGTCAATCCAATTTATGAGGTGCATTGTACATATGTCCATTGTATCAGGTAATGGAGGCATATTTTAAAAGTATCCAATCACTTGTTGTAGCCTTTTGTGAAACCTCTTGGTCAACCTGTAACACATCCATTATTTAGACAGGCAGTGCCACGGGACAACAGACAACCAAATATTATTTGGATGATGGACCATTTACAAACGTGTAACTGTGCCGCATTTGAAGGAGTGCAACAGGCTGTAGCTATGTTATCATGTATATCTAATAGCCCTTAGCTGTAGTCATTTTTTGACCAGATAACACTATTGGATGATGCTATAAGGTATAAGAGGCCACTTATAGGAAAGCAAAAAACAGCCTTGACTGAAAATTTTAAAACTGAATTTTCCTGCCTCGCTGTGGATGAGAAACATAAGAAGCCTGATATCGTTTTCTATGTATTTCTATGTATTTCTTGTTATCGGTTTAAATAATGAATCATAATCTGTAAGAACATTGGTAAGCTTGTTACCCCCCTGTTTCAACCATCGTAGATAAAGAAAACTAAATTAATGAGACAAAAATGTATAATTGATAATCTATGCATGGAGGAAAAGGTGTGTCAAATATTACATAAATTCGAGTGGCAAAAGTATGTGAAACCTTGCCTTCTGTATGCCTTGTTAAACCTTGGAACTGTAAGACATGGCTGACAAATGTTATTCTTTCACATAGTCTTTCACAAACAGAACAGCTTGAGCTTGATTTGACTGGTTTCCTCACAAAAACTGCTCGCACAACATATCTGCTGGATTAAGGTCAGGACTTGGCCATTTCTTGGCTATTCTTTAAATACAACCCATTCGCATCTAAATTACAACCCACTGAATAAAACCGCTGACTCTGTCTACCTCAAATTAACTGCTAAGGTTCATATACTTTTGCTACTGGTTAGTATTTTTGGATCGTTTTCCTTAATAAATAAATGACCAAATATAGTATTCTTGTTAGATTTGTTTAATGGGTTGTCTTTATCTTGTGTGAAATTCTGGTGATGTTTAGGTCACCCAAATAACATTCTATTAAATATTCTAAGGGTTCAAAATCTTCCGCACACTAATCCTCATATTTAACATATATGGTAATTGATTTTATTTGTCTGTATTTCCTACAAATATCTGCAATGACTACAGAAGTAAGCAGATTCAAGACTCACGCTAAAACTGTACTACCAGTACAAAACAGCAGATGGAAGTGTTTTTATAGGGTTTACCTCATGCTACTGATGTTTTTCTTTTTATACTGTGTATTGTATTGCACTGATGAGAACGTAACCTTATTTCACCTACGTGTAAACTAACTCCCATACAAATCGCATAGTGCCTGCATCTATTGTCTCTCACCTTGACCCCACTGTTGTTACATATGAAATATAAATATATTTGTTGTATTTCTGTGAATCTATGTATTCACTTAGTTTGTGATTACTCACTTGTTGTAGAGCACGATGTCTGGAACCCAGATGAGCTCTGATGGCACCCTGATGGATGTTACATTGTCATAATCAGATGGCTTCCACTGTAATTTATAGTCATTCCACTCCTGCATCAGAAGATACAAAGAGGTTATTATTCCAATTGCCATAGTAGTGCAGATATCTTTTTGATCCTACCTGATTGCTGTGGATGTTTGATTCACTCTCATAATTAATTCTCAAACCCATCATGTTGCCCATCAGTCTGGCTAAAGCCATAAACCTCATTCCAATCTTAATTGTAATCCAATTGTAATTGTAACAGTAATATCTTATTAATATAAACTATTCACTAGATAAAAGCAAGTTACCAAAAATATGTTGATATTTGAGGCAACAAATTTCCTCCCACACAAAAACAGTTTAATAATGCTGTGCTCACCTGCTTCAACCAGACGTTGGTCGTCATCATCTGATTTTTCTCATCCTAAAGAGGAAAGGAAGAGGAAATAGAGGAGAAGCGTGGGCAGAAGAGTTTGAGTCAGGAAACTGAGCTTCTTCCACTGGCAACATCTTAAATGTAATATCCTGATGGACTATCTGCAAAGAGTGTCTGACTCATCAAACTTCATCAGGTTAAAGGTCTGCTAATGGAGTTTCTGGACAAGCTGATGTTAATACACTGATGAAATTAACAATATAATGGGGCGGTAAAAGAGTAGGATAATATTAATTTTCCTTGGCTGTCTCTCTATAATATTTAATTAAATTTGCAAGGCTGAAAGAAGTCTGATGGCCATAGGTTTCCTTGGCCAAATCCAATCCATGGCCGAAGGAAATGCAGAAATTCATCATCAAACAGCCATGTCACAGGTTAAAACAGTAGCATTCAACAGAATTTATTTATTTCTTATGGAAATGTACACTATAAAACATGATAAAAAACTGATAAAAAAATATTTAACAATAATATTCACAGGAAAAATTAATCCTTAATGACAATTATTCATTCATTTATTATTTAATTAATCCATGAATATACTAATAAATGACATAAATAAAATTGCAATAAAAATAACAAAAGCAAAACAATATTTATGTCGAAATTAATACATGTGCAGCCCAAAATCAGAAAAGGTTGAGCCGGCATGGAACATTTAAAGTAGAACAATACAAAATGTCCCTTACATTTATTTATATATTTTCTTTTTATATATTCTTATTCTTTTATATATTCTTGCATTTCATATATTTGTTTTCTGGCCAAATCCTTTTATTTTCTTAATCACCTTCTCTGCAACACTTTCCAAAAAAGCTGGGACAGTGACCATTCAGGGATAGTAATGTAAAAAAACCACAACAAAAACAAGTGATGCCAACAGTTATAATCATGATTTGGTACAAAAGCAACATATAGGAAAGGCTAACTGTTCGCTTGGTCCTTCCTCCGCGATGTGAGTTATTGTACTCGTTCACGGTTAGTGGGTAACGTCCTGGGGCTTATAGTGCTGAGGGACACATATGAGGGAAAGTAGCTCGGAGGTACCTTAGCTTTCGTAGGGATAGTTCCAGGGTCCCCCGTTCCCAGCCTCGGATCATGCTTAATCTGACTTCAGTCGGCTCCAGCTCGGCTTGAGACGCGTCCCGGCTCGACTTCTTCACGCTACACGCATGTTCGAGCACTGACGCTCGCCCTCTAGTGCTCCGGCGCCTTTTCGAGCTGACGCTCACCCTCTGGAGCTCCGGCGCCTGCACCCCAGCCGGTGGCTCGCCCCAAATGAGACGCGCAACCCAGCGGCGCGATTTAAATAAGACGCGCCCCGGTGTGGCTTTCTTGCACAGCATGCGTGCGCTAGCTTATGCTCGCCCTCTGGTGTTCCGGAGTTCCTCTGTGTCCCTGACGCTCCGGAGTCCTCCGCGCCATGCAATTTGGGAGACGTCCCAAATCAGCACCTTATTGTGTTCACTGCACAGATCGCGATCTGTTTGCGAGTTGCTCCTTTTTTCCCTTTTTAGTTTTCATGCGTTTAATAGCCTTTCGCTCTTCTTTTCCCCTTTTTAGTTTGTTTATATATTATTTCCTCATTATTATACGTCGTGGGATTCCTTCGTCCCTGCATCCTTGGGTCCAACACATGCATTTTTTTCAACAAGACAATGCAATATGAAAATCACAGAAACGAAAGGGAAAATGACATAGGAAGTAATTGGTGAATCTTTTATGCCATCTAGAACATCACCATATTGGATCAAGAGAATGTTTTTAAATTGTGACGGTTGTCATTTAGAATATAAAACAAAGAGCAGAATTGTATCAGAAACTGACTGCTGATTTGCAATATCATTTGTGGTATAAAAGTTACATAAAGTTCTGAAACGTTAATTGTTTGTTACAGGTATCTGAAGACAGAATTGACAATTCTGATGTTCAGGGGAACACAGCTGCTGTATCATAGCTGCAGACATCAACAAACACCCAGAAAGCCCAACAATTTCACAGAGCACTGTTGCATCCCTCATAGCCAAATTTCAAGTAATCAGGAAAGTGGACGACAAGCCACGTAGTGGTCATCCGAATACCACTACCGACAAAGAAACCTCAACCACGGTTTTGGAAGCCTTTGCAGAAAGTCCATGACTTAGCACATGACATGTCCAGGGACTCACCCTGTACACACCTAAACAAACAGAATTTGTTTCTTTCAGGAAGTGTTACAATAAAGGCTTGGAATTCAGTGGACCTTTTTCATATCTGTGTCACACACTTTAAGTATGGACAGTTAGTACTGATCACAGTTCATATGGAATATGGGTATGCTGCGTAGTATATACTTACCGGTAGGTTAATATGCCTTCTCAATGCATTTATTTGTGGCAAGATATAGCGTGATAAATATTTCAGACCAGCTCTCATATGTAGTTGCATATCAATACTAAAGCTAAAGAAAGTTGCCTTGTTAAATAACGAGTGAATACACACGTCTGTTGTGACTACTGAGGCTGATGGCTTCAAGATGGTGCTTGATAGGAATTATAATAATTTGAGATCTATCAAAAGTAGGGCTTTATGCTCATTGACTTGGAAAAAAAAAGACAGGGAGAAGGGAGAATCACGCCCTTCGTGACCACCCGTAAATGTTCACCATTCCTAACCATAAATTTTTACTACAATTACATAGCTGAATGTATAACAATTAATCATCCTGTGTAAACTGGTAAGGCATAGTTGTTAAAATAGTGGAGTATTGACTAGATGGTCTATGGTTCAAACCCAAGCATTGTCAAATTGCTGGAACTTGAGTAAGGTCCATGACCTCCAGTTCCTTGGATTATAGCTTGTAGGATTATATCAGTTGCAAAACATCAATGTCTTTTTTATTTCATATAAGGAAATGGAAAGATTTACCACATCAATAAGCTGGGCAATAGACAAGCCAAACTTAACAATGACAACGTCTGATGTATTTGGCACAGGTCTGGACCACTTGTTGTATCCAACAAAAAGTTTCTTGAAGAGTTCATCCTCAGCGTGGGAGTGAGCCATTTCATAACAGGACACTGCTGAGACAAAAACAGTTGCAGTGATAGAAATGCCTTAATTATATGATTACTTATTCGGGTTTGTCTGCAAATTTTAAAACACTTTATTTGGAACTGACTGTAGAAGTACACTATAAGGCCAACAATATGTGAACATTTATCTCATTCCAAATCCAAGCTAAAAAGAGCTCGTCTTAAGGCCCGTCATTGGAACTTTTGAGTTGTGGATTGAATGCTTATCAGTTTGATTGACAGTTCAGCATTACACACATCCTCATCTGTTTTTTCTACTACACTGTGCCAGATTTGGAGGATTCAGGATGCAATTCCATTCAAATATTCCATCTAAGAAACCCAGATTCATCAATCAGACAGCCAAATCATGCTCATATACAAAAAGTCCCATAAAACAATTGGTTATGTTGATTTCTTTGGCAATTGTTATTTCTTTGATGAGTACTGAAGAAAAAAGAATAATATCATGATAATAACCAGGCTGTTACCCCTATCTATTTCTTAATAACATCAATTGTCAAAGGCTAGAAGTTTGAAAAGCTGACTTTTTGCAATTGTGTAGTTTTAGAACATTACTGTTAATAGTTTTGCATTCAGATTGAATTTGTTGTACACCAGTACTCCAGTGGGTATATAATGGCTAAACAAACTTTGAAACAGTGTTCACATACCTTTGTGCATGTCATTCATTTGTTCTTGTTGTGTGCTTTTTTTGATAACAAAGCAGTGAGGAAGCAGAGTTAATTATATCAGTGCTGTCTAGCCTTTGGAACAATATAATGGTATTTCCTTGTCTGATTAACAAATTAAGGTTGTACACGTGATTTGTCAAATATTTCTCATGTTAGAACACTTATAAAGAACAAAAGGCCTTCCAAAGGTCTTGTTGGTCTTTCATTTTTTTTGCAGATAAAAAAGATCTGAGGTAGCTTCCCTAGGGTAATATGAACTGTTAAATGAAATGGCTTAATGTAATTTATATGGGTGACAGTCCAATTAAACTCCACATGTCTGCATGTATTTTCATGGTAATATTTTCATCAGTAATTACTCCACAGTATTCACAGTGTCATTTTGGTCTATATCGGTTTTGTTCAAGATTGCACATTATAACAATATAGCAAAAAGCCAGCTGACTTCCAACAATACACACCATATTTAGAATAATTATTTGGAACTGTAAAGTGCCACTGTTGAAGTGTGGGCTTTACATTGCCTAAAACTGTATCAAGATTTTATATTTATATATATAAATCTTAATACAGTTTTGGGCAATGTAAAGC
>JAUZST010026695.1:0-30441 GCA_034779995.1 Parotocinclus haroldoi | reverse complement strand
CAATGGCGGAGCAGTTAGATGGAGACAGCACTGCAGCTAGCGACGGCAGGTAACTGCAAGTTCTACTCAAACGTGCACATAATATTTAAGTGTATACTATATCATATGGCGTGTTTATTTAACTTTATATCACAGCAAAAAGAAAGGTGACCTGAGCAAGCGAATAGATAAGAACCTGCCTTGTTCGACTAAGACAACATGCTAACGGGTGTTAGCCACTGCTATTAAACCAAAGTTAAACAAAACAAGAGAATCTGCGCCACCATTCACCCACCGCTCAGTTATTTTTATTTAACTGTGTTTTAGTCTAAATATAATAATTTAACTAGTTTTAAATATGTGACTTAACACCAGGATAATAAATTTGACTTTTTGCACTCCGTTGAAGCGGTGGCAATTGAAGCTCGTGCTGGAGTAACAGTGATTATTAATAGGGGTTCAGTGCGACTTCGGGACTCTGTTATAGATACCTTGTTTTTCTTTTCTCAAATTAGATTACTTTATTCTTAGAGCACAAAAGTATGTTCTTTTTGGTTACATTCTGTTAAAGTACAGTGGCAACTATTCTTTGCTTTCTGTAAAGAAACAAACGCGAGTTCTTATCAATGTCCTCCCTGTTATTTGAATAAGTGCAACAGAAAATCTACTAACAGTGTAGTTTGTGTACAGAGGACAGCGACACCATCCTATTTATCTCTTAACTATTCAGATTTTTTCAACACATTTCAACGTACGTGTTTAAACCAGGATGTTATCCAGTCCACTTGACTGTTGGCACGTGTATCAGTAAATGTTATCCTGGGTTGCTGAGTAGAGATGGAGGATATTCATTCATTGTCATAACCACTTTATGCCATGCAAATGTTTAAAAGAAAATAGCTAGCTCATAGCTCTGTTGTAATTTGTTGCATATAACCAACTAAAAGTACATATT
This sequence comes from Parotocinclus haroldoi, assembly GCA_034779995.1. Taxonomy (NCBI): domain Eukaryota; kingdom Metazoa; phylum Chordata; class Actinopteri; order Siluriformes; family Loricariidae; genus Parotocinclus; species Parotocinclus haroldoi. The sequence goes on along the minus strand of JAUZST010026695.1, from coordinate 29,507 downwards.
CGATCTTTGTCGTTGATTTGTTCTTAATTTCTAACACCCATTTTATTTCTTAATTACTTAATCTGTTTAGTGTCTAACATGCTACTTTTGAATGCCCATTCCGGATACCCATACAGCTGATTGGCAAGCAGAGGACTACAGCTGTGCCATTCTAGGTTCTGTATGTGCTCAATTTAGCCAAGTTGTCAAAAAAACACCCCTGGATTTTACTTTGGCAGGTGCATTTGTCTCAAATTGTAAAAAATTGTATCAAAACATCCTCCAAGAGCAACTTCTTTCAATGATCAAGGAGCAATCTGGAGATGATCTATGATTTTTCCAGCATGATAGAGCACCATGCCACAGGGCAAAAAAAAATGTGACTCTATGATCAAAACATTGAAATTTTGTGTCCATGGCCAGGGAATTCCCCAGATCTCAATTCCTTTGTAGTTAATGCCTCAAAAGCAGGGTGGGCAAGCTGTGATCAACTCCAAGCAGTGATTAGGCAAGATTGTGTTGTCATCATTCAAGATTTTGTCCAGAAGCTGATATTCAGCATGTTGAATTGCGGAGGTCTTAAAGAGGAAGCATCAACACTGTAAATATTAAGTCTTTGGTTAAACTAGATGCATTTGTTAAAAATATATAATCATACTTCATTAATTCTGTGTAAATATTTGGAAAAAGGTTCAATAAATCAGAGGCAAACTTTGTGAGCCATTCTCAAAAATTTTGGCCACGACTATACATTTAAAGACCTTTTTCCTTTTTTTTTTCCCCCAGAATGGCACTGCAGCCAGCCTTGCGGTTTCCCAGCTCTGCACCTCCACCCGGCACACTGATGCGAGGTCCTCCTCCTCTCTTACGACCTCCACCTCCTCCATTTGGCATGATGAGGGGACCTCCACCACCCCCCAGGCCTCCTTTTGGACGTCCACCTTTTGATCCCAGCATGCCAACAATTCCTCCACCTGGCACCATGCCCCCACCAATTGCACCCCCACATCTGCAGGTACGTAAAGGTACACGTGTAGCCTTAGGTCCGATGTGACTCTTGATCCAAGTGAACTAAGCTATAACAGAACTGTAACCAAACTGGTACACACCTACTTAGAAATTTGAAATTGTAATTTCAGTATTTATCTTAATAATGGTAAAATAAAATATTGTTTGTTTTCAGAGGCCTCCATTCCTGCCACCACCAATGAGCAACATGCCCCCTCCACCTGGCATAATATTCCCTCCCGGAATGCCACCAGTGCCAGGAGCTGGGGGTGCTGGAAGCACAACAACTGAAGAGATTTGGGTGGAAAACAACACTCCGGAGGGAAAGGTACTAAACACCACTCTATACGGTTTATTTGCTAAAGCATACAAGTTTATTTTTGGTTAATAAGCAAGTATTGTTATATTGTCACTGTGAAACCTTTCACAGCATTGCCCTATATTTTGTGTGTTTAAGCATATTGTCAATCAGTTCAGTGTGGTGTGTTGCTCTGTAGTGATCAAGACAATTTTAACAGCACAAATGAAATTATATTTTGTAATGCATTTTTCTGGTGCCAATAGCAGGTCTTTGGAACTTCCTGTTATTTGACTGTTGACAAAAATGCCTTAATTAATTATTTTGAGCAATTCAAGTTTGATATGAAGAGGAGGCAAAATTCTTTGTTGTGTGAATAAGTGGTTTGTGTGTCGCACCCCTGTTTGGTCAGTTTTGATTAACTTTAATTAAATATTTAGCTTTTCTGTTCCATTGACAAAGAAAACAGTAGTGCATTATGTTTCCAAGCTGCATTCCCAGTAGCAATCCCAATATATTTAGATCACCACAGATGTTCCTTAATGAAAGCACATGTGGTGCATCTTTGAGTCTTATGTGTATAAATGCCATAGATGTAACATAATTTATTGCTACTGTTGTGATATGGTCAAGCTATTTCTGCTGTATGAAATGTCCCTAAAGACAAATGCAACTATAGTTGTTGTATAGTTGGTGTGCTGTTGCCTGAAGAGTCTGTTTGCATCCCAAATGTTGTTCGTATATGGGAGCTTTTGTAGCCCATCTGTCACCATCTTGAATAAGCATGAATAAGATAACAATTGTATAGCACCAACACTTAATGACTAAAACTGCTTTATGTGCAATGTATTAGTATACTCAAATTGCTTATCTGCAAGGTTGTTTATGATTTAAATTAAAGATTTGTAAACCTGTCATCCAAATCTTACTCTGTCCTTTTCCCAGATTTACTACTACAATGCAAGAACTCGGGAGTCAGTCTGGACCAAACCAGAAGGGGTAAAGGTCATTCAGCAGTCAGAACTCATCCCAATGATGACTAGCCAGGCAGGAGCAGCAGTATCTACTTCCAGCAGCACTGCCTCTACAGCAACCAGTGCTGCACCAACAATGACTTCACCTTCCATCCAGCCTTCCTCCCCTACTCTCACAGCCTCAGCCAGCCCTGAACGGAGCACTAGCCCAGCCCCCACTGCCAACCAACCTTCAGCTGGTGAGTATTCGTACTAGTCATCTAACTGGCATGTGGATATGTTTATATAACATATTTAACAAACATTCCTATCACTAAAATTTGACTGTACAGGAGTTAAATATTTTAGACCTGTATTAAGAGCTACACTGCTTATAAAAATGGGGGGATATTTCATTAGGGAATATTTCAGTGGTATACAGTGTTCCCTCGTTTATCGTGGGAGTTGCGTTCCCGAAAATCGAAAATCCGGGAAGTAGGGACGCTATATTTATTTTAATATTTATACACTATTTTACGTCTTTAAAAACCCTCCCCCACACTTTTACAATACATAAACCATTCCTATTCCCTTAATAACTGTAACGCAGCGTAAAAAATGGCAGCGGCAAACGCAGCCTTCCGGAAAACAAAATTTAATATTCAACATGGGCAGGCAGAAATTGGAATCATGGACAGTCCAGGATCAAAAAAGGGTCCTGCAAGAAGTGAAAAACGAAAGGTGAAAAATTGGTCGGCAACGAGATGTACAGTACATACAGTAATGAGTAATTAGTAGTAATGAGGGGAGTAAATGAGATTCAGGTGCATGGAATTAATAAGGTGACGGTGAGCGTGCGCAGGTATTGTCTGCCGAGCAGAGCGTAGGTGTGACGGTAACCATTCCCTCACTGTTCTGTGTATGTATTGTACCTTTATACAGTATTGTATACAGTATTAAAACACTCCTTCGTAAAAGTTCATACATTACAGTGTACAGTACGGCACTGTAAAATGTTTTTAACTCCTAAACCTACATACGTACAAACTGTTAAATCTACATACATAGTTTTAAAAGTTTGATATGGGTACTCACCATTGAAGTATACTCATTTATACATTAACCTCGACAACCACACGTACTACGCATGCGCAGAGTTCCGCAAAAACCCACGAAACAGCGAAAATCTGTGATATATTTTTTTCCTTAATATTTTTTTGAAAACCCGCGATGCACAGAGGCCGCGAAAGGTGAACCGCGAAGTGGTGAAAGACCGCTGTATTACCTATTAAAGTAAGCATTTTTTTACTAATTGTGTCCATGTGACTTATTTGGTCATGTTTGGTTATTATTGTGCTTGTTTGGGTCTTTGTGTAAGTTGCTTAGGACAGATATGCTGTATTCCCTAAAACGATTTTCACCATAAACTCTGATAGGAATCACTCGGTGGACTACTTAATGGCTGTGTTGTTGAGCTGTAATGCATTAACTGAAAAAAGCTTTAACACTACTAGCTGTTTGGCATTATGCATTATAACCCTGATAATGGCATCCACTTCCTCAGTTCCTTTACCTGACATACAAAGCAGTTTCATAAATGTCTGGGGAAATATGATTCTTCTTCAGGCAATCTTATTTTAACCTCGTTTTCTTTTCAGTGAATATCCACCATATCTTGCTGCACTCTGTTGAATTAACTTTTGAATGAGTTTGAAAATCTGTCTTGTTGTTTTAGTTCATAACTTTTTTTTCCCTGGGGCTATGTTTGTTTCACTTAGTCAAGTGCAAGCTTTTCAAGCAGCCTTTTAAATACAGACTCATTTGTATGCTTATACTTGTGCCAGTGTTTGCTTTTAGAAATGCGAAGTGCAAGGAGATTCTATGTGTTTTGCTCAACAATGAGTGATTCCATAATTTTTTTTATTCTTCTACTTGATCTGGGAAAATGTATTTAATTTAAATGATTTAAGTTCACAAAGCCAAAATCGTCTGGTTTTAGATCTATGTTTTAATAATTTCCTACAGAGTCAAACCGTGGTCATTCTAAATTGCTCACAAAAATTAGGGGATTTTTCACAATGTATATGAAGAGGACCTGATCTCAGGGCCCATCATTGAACAAACACCCTACCACTCTCGTCCTGTTTGACATGTTTCTGGTCACCCCCCTGAATATTTCACTTGCTACTTCATTCATTCATTATCATCCGCTATATACAAGTCAGTGTACCGACTTTTTTTCTGTGTAATTTTCAGCTCCGGTTGCACCTGAGATTTCACCAGTGGCATCCACTGCCCCTGCAAGTGTTAGTGTGACTCCAGTAGCTGTGGTCAGTGTTCCTACTGTCACAGCTACAGTTACAATGGGGCAAACTGTACCTTTACTTCCACGAAGCCTCCCACCAGTTCTTCCTCATGCTGTGGGCCAACCTCCTGCGGCTATCTCAGCATTTCCTCCGGTCATGGTCCCTCCGTTCCGGGTGCCACTACCTGGCATGCACATCCCCTTGCCAGGTATGAGAATATATAATTCAAATTTAGTTTAGGATTATTTGAATGTTGAAAAAATTAAAAAGTATTTCATTTTTGTGAGCAGTATATTTTGTGGGGTGGGGCTGAATGCAGGAGGTGCGCTATAGCAGTAAGATATGAGCTTATAGATAAAAGATTAGAATGGTTATTTAGTGGCAAATTGAGATGAATCGAAAGTAGCTGGTGCTACCACTGCCAGCTTATTGAGAAGCGAACACATTTAAATTACATGTATGTAATGCAGTATTTTGGGCAGAGCTCATATTCTCAAAGATAATTTGTATGGGAAAAATACCCTGTTCTGTCTTGTTCTCCTCATAAATTATCTATCAAATGTATTACTTTATAACATTAGTAATGGTATTTGCGTTCATACAATGGTAAGCTACAGACAAGATGCTGCCCATTTTACAATGGTTTGGATTACGATTTATAGGTTTTAGATGGGAATGTAATGATGCACATAAATACACATTCACCAGAACCTACTTTTTAATTTGTCCCTGTGAATTGATACGTATAGTGATAGTGTGACATGAGTAGTTATTTGACTGGTGAGGAGCGCTAGAAAATGGAGAAAAATTTGTGGTCACAACAATAGTTTCAATACATTATTCCACAGTTCAATACATTATATTATAAAATACTCTTATGTTTTTTTTGTTTCTGAAGTTTAATGCAAGTGCTTTAAGCATGTGTCAGATACCCCACGCTGTCTATATATACAGTATATACTGTCTTAAACTCCTTGGGTTACAATAAATTCAACTTAAGATGGACTTGTTGGATCATGTCCCCATCATAAGACTACCTGTATTTAATCATAAACTTCATCTTGAGTTTACCATAACATTCTAACCTTCTGACTTCTGAAAATAAAAATGTTCATGCCACTGCATTTGGCTGAGCTATAAAAAGCCCAGTATTTATTTATATATGATTGAATCTGTTTGCTCAAACTACTTCAGGACATGAGAGCATAAAAATACTTGCCCTTTTGTTTACAATAAATGCACTCGGGAGACATTTTTGCCCAGTACTATGTAGTAAACTGAATGTGTTTTTAGGTATGTTACCAAGCATGGCACCTCCCTTAGTACCCATGATGCACCCACAGCTGGCCATCACAACAGCACCTACTGCCCTGGCAGGTGCAATCCCGCTCATAGAATGGTCTGAGTACAAAACCTTGGATGGCAAAACCTACTACTACAATAGCCGTACTCAGGAATCTACCTGGGAACAACCTGCTGAACTAAAGAACAGAGGTATGTGCACGTGACTTTTTAAAAATGTATTAACAACCCTAATTAAAAACGTCTACTGTGTACGGTAATTGGCAATCTATAGGGTAAATTAAAAGATTATAATGTTTAAATATCTCCTTTTTTGGAAATCTAGATGACAAAGGTGGAGACATGAAAGATGACCAGACTGTTGCAGATTGTGTGACTATGGATATTAGTGATGTGGATCTAAAAGCTGAAGCTATTATTTTAGCCAAAGAGGTAAATGTATATTGTGTATTCAGCAGTGGCACTGCATACAGTGCTTACCCCTTCTGTTAATGAAAAACATGTATGAAGGAGCTTTAGTTCTTCTGTGTAATGTGTTCAAAATGAATCCACAAATCATAGAAGCTCAACCATTACCATAACGTAACAAATCGATACCTCAGGTGGCACTGTATTAAAAACCGACATCATTCTGTAACGGATATTACCTCATGGGCTCAGGAACACTTCAGAAAACCCTTATCAGTTAACACAGTTCTTTACTCCATATACAAGTGCAATAAAACGCTACCATGCAAAGTAAAAGCCATTTATCAACAACACCCAGAAACACCGCCGGCTTCTCTGGACCCGAGCTCATCTGGGATAGACTGACACAGTGGTAAAGTGTCCTGTAGTCTGACAAGTCCACCTTTCAAATTGTTTTTGGAAATCATGACTGTGATGTCCACCAGGCCAAAGTGGAAAAAGACTGTACAGGTTGGTCAAAAGCCAGCATCTCTGATGGTTTGGGGGTGGGAAAGCCAAATGAGGGTCACATGACTAATTTTTTTATGATTAAGGAATACAAAGCACCTTTTTCACCCCATAGAGAAAATCGAACGATTAGATCTGATTGGTTAGATTTCTTGTCCTTATGTTCATATGATCAAATTAACTCGCTGTAAAAACATCATCAGAAGTGGTATGCAGGCATGTAGATATGAACCATGTTAATAAGTTTTAATTGGTTTGTAGCATTTTGAGTTGGTTCGTTTTTTTCCTTGATTTATGAAATACATATTTGATTTGCGTAAACTTGTTTGGTACTCCTTCCCTCAAGGGTCTGAAAACTCATTAAGAGCCACACCAAAACATCTAACATAATCTAACATATGAATCTTTCTGATATAGATCCTTTGTTTAAATGCCATGTTGACATTTCATTCTCTCCATCAACACATGCTACATGTTTTTGTATGCTACACCAATTGTGTATTCCTTAATCTAAAAGTGTTTTCTTGTTAGCAAGTTGTCAGGATATTATTAAATCATTTTGTTCTATTCCAGCCACCGAAGGTTGAAGAAATGACAGAAGAGGAAAAGGCAGCCCAAAAAGCTAAACCAGTTGCAACCAATCCTATACCTGGAACTCCCTGGTAAGACTTTTCAAAATGTGGCTTAAAGGTTAAGTGATCTATTGAAGTGGCTTTATCTCACTTTTGCTTTTGTGTTTTGTAGGTGTGTGGTCTGGACGGGTGATGATCGTGTGTTTTTTTACAATCCCACTACACGACTGTCCATGTGGGATCGGCCAGATGAGCTGGTGGCTCGAGTGGATGTGGATAAATACATCCAGGAACCTCCACACAAGAAGGCCGTGGATGACACCAAGAGAATGGGTACATAACTCTTGGAATTAAGTACAACCATAGCAATATATGTTTTGGGGTAAGTGAAGCAGAGATCGGAGATACGAAGAACATGTAATAAACGGTTCACCCATTTTATTTTAGCACTGGTCATCAGCAAAGATGAGATTGAAGCAGCCATAGAAGAATCACAGGATGATGAGCCATCTAAGGCCAAGAAGAGGAAGTAAGTACCACTACCCATAGAAAAGATGTCAATATTACCCTACACTGTTTGGCCACCTAGCTTCTGCTATGTGCTGAACACACCAAGAGCATAAGGAATGCTAGTTCATAATCATTTTTTTTGCCTTTTTGGGTGCAGATTGCAACATGTACTGCTCATAAGAATTGGAGAATATTTCTAAATGAAATATCCGCTCATTTTTGTGAGCAGTACATTTGAAGTACACTTATAATTACCTAATTGTTATTTGGACCATTATTTGAAATAATCTGATGGTGCTTTATATAAAGTTTTTTATTTTTTTTGTCTTGGAATGCGTCCAATTGTAGTCTGTCTAAGCTGTCTTAATATGTAGGCTCTGTGATGAGTGGTGACACACTTTTGTCCAGATTTACCAAGTCGAATCAGTCACTGTTTCCCATCAGTGCCCTTCAAGCCTGCTTCTCCCTGACCCCAAAAAGTGGTCGTGTTGCACTGGGGACTATTTTTCAGGGAACACTTCTAAGCTCGGGCGATGCCAACATGGGCCTCCAAGGTAACCCACCTTGCTTGACCTCTCTCTAGCCTGCATTAGGAAAACCCCAGTGAAGCAATCAAATCGCCCTAATTGAGCCCTGATTTTTCTTCTTGTTTGGTATGACTAATAGGAATTCACATGTCAGAATTAAATGAGGGAAAAGCATTAGAAGTTATTTTGGTCATGATGATACACTTTTAACTTTTTAGTTTGATATAATTACTATAAAAGGAAATTAACTCATTTTGAATTATGTTTAGTTACTTGTATAGTTTAGTTTTGGTGATGTCTACTGCCCCGAAAAACAAAATGGCCCTTCCCTCTGACTACTTCTCATATTGCTGTTTCACTCCTGTAGGAAAGAGGAGGTGAAGGAAAATGATGGCGAGAACGAGGCGGCCATGGAGGCCGAGGTGAAGGCAGCACGGGACCGGGCCATTGTACCCCTGGAGGCCCGTCTTAATCAGTTCAAGGACATGCTGCTGGAGAGAGGGGTAAAACACTTCAACGCAATACTCTGCTCTGTAATGTTAGACACATAAATCTGAATGGAAGCCCATCAAGGTACAATCTTCAGTTTGCTCTCCTTCCTGTCCTCTTTCTTCATATTTCTATATTGATTATTCTGTCCTGTCTTTCTCATGTAAAATGTGAAATTTTCTCTTGTATACTGTATTTACTACATCTCTTTTGCATTCTTATTTATTACTGAAAATGTATGTTGAAATGATGTAAACAAAATCACAATTTAAAAGTTGGCAGTGTCCATCATGTAAAATGCATAAAAATGTGTTTGCGTGTTATCCCACTGTACATCGCAGTTCATTGCTTAAATTTTCCATCCTAATGGCATTTCATGTTAACAAATCTTGACTTTAAAGGGGAAGTTTACCTTTCGTCACAACTGATGGCAGTTGTTTTACTTGGTATTCACATTTCCAGCATGTCAGCCAGAGGGTTTTTCAAATGTTTTGCATGAGTTTTATAAATGTTTACGGTCTGTTTTTAAATTTGTCAAGGGTTATTATCTTTTTTTATAAATATTTTTGGGTGCTGGACAATTTGCCGACCAGTTCTTGGTTAGTTTTATGGGAGTCAGTAATGTGAGTGGAACGTAGGGTTGAGACCCTACTGTTTTGGTAAATTACTGGCGCCTTGTGAGCAAAAACAATACAAAATGACCAGCTGTCACTGAGTTCACTGGTTTCAAACAGCAGTAGAAAATAAAGCTTAAAGCTGCTGTGCAAGTACAAGTATTGTGTGTACTGAATTGCAGTTCTGAAATAGATATTTGTCTTCTGTAGATTGTTTGTTAACAATTTAACCGTTATTTCCTATTTGTGAATACTTAAATGGGGCTAAACTGAAACTCCAGTTTAGTTTGGATGTCCTGCTGTACAGACTTCACACAGACGTCTCTGAATCAGATCACTTTGAAAGCGATGCTGTAGTTTTGGCCACATGCAATAAAGAAATGCTCTTTATTTATAACAGTTTCTCGTTCAGCTGTTGGAATGGCAAATGTTTAATGAATGGCTATTTAAATGTGCATTCGATTGTTAGGGCCAAATGAAACTGTAGAATTTTATTTTAGAAACCTAATCAAAGGATGTTTTTTTTCTGTCCCACTTAGTTGTTACATCAACTTTGGTATTTGGTGTTATAGTTAACTACTCCTTTGTTATAGTTTGGTGAGTGATAAAGGTTGTAATTAATTTGAAGAATAAACTGGTATTTATAGTTGTTTTATTTAGATTGCCATGGCATTTGCCGTTTAAATTGGTTGTTACAGTAATTAATCTTAAGTGGATAGTTTGAAGTTTATCCTTGCATATAAAGACTGTGTGGAGGAATGGGAAGAAGGAATGCAGTTTATTATAGCTGAGTGTTATAATAGGATATGAAATGAATAGATGTCCATTGTTGGTCAGTAATCAAAAACTGTCCTTACAGGTGTCTGCCTTTTCCACATGGGACAAAGAGTTACACAAGATTGTGTTTGATCCAAGATATTTATTGCTCAATCCTAAAGAGAGGAAGCAGGTAATATGCATCCATGACAATATAGCAGGCTTGTTGAATAATGGTGAATATGTAGTACAGAGAAAGTCTACCTGGTGTGTTTAAAATACAACTTCTTGTACAGGTGTTCGATCAGTTTGTGAAAACTCGTGCTGAAGAGGAAAGAAAAGAGAGGAAAAACAAACTAATGCAAGCTAAAGATGACTTTAGGAAGATGATGGAGGATGCCAAGCTTAATGTTAGGTTTGTCACCTTTTTTTGTGTCTATTGGTTATAATGCATATTTTAGAATTTCTACTCTGTATCGGTCCACTTTTGGGCCTTCACTTTAGTTCCAACTGTTTTGTGCTTTTGTTTTTAATAGCAGTGACCCACTTTTAAATAACAAAAGTGGGCAGTTAGATTTACCTCAGAATGGAAAATGCGTTTGTTTGTAATAAATGCATTTTGACGATTAAACCTTTTCCTTATTTTTAAAAAATATTGTATTCCGTAGGACCACATTCAGTGAGTTTGCTTCTAAACATGCAAAGGACTCCCGATTTAAGGCCATTGATAAGATGAAAGATAGAGAGGCCATGTTCACAGAGTTTATGACTGCATACAGGAAGAAAGAGAAAGAAGACTCCAAAAACAAAGGCGAAAAGGTGAGATTTAGTTACTTATTGTTATAATAGTTATGTTTAGTTGACTTGAATTGTGAAATGTAAAAATTTTGACAGGCCTTTAAAGATCACTCTTGGGAGCCTCAAATATAGTACTGTACTACAGTGGGGCAAAGTATTTAGTCAGCCACTGATTGTGCGAGTTCTCCTGCTTGGAAAGATGAGAAAGGTCTGTAATTTTTATCATAGGTAAACTTCAACTATGAGGGACAAAATGAGGGTGGGGGGGGGGGGGGGTGGAATCCAGGAAATCACATTGTAGGACTTTTAGAGAATTCATTTGTAAATGATGGTGGAAAATAAATATAGTATCTGGTCACCCACAAACAAGCAAAATTTCTGGCTCTTACAGACTTGTAACTTCTTCTTTAAGAACTCTTCTGTCCTCCACTCATTACCTATATTAATGCCACCTGTTTGACTTCGTTATCTGTATAAAAGACACCTGTCCGCAGCCTTAAACAGTTAGACTTTAAACTCAACCATGGCCAAGACCAAAGAGCTGTCGAAGGACACTAGGAAGAAAATTGTAGACCTGCATCAGGTTGCGAAGTGTAGATGTATAATAGGCAAGCGGGTTGGTGTGAATAAATCAACTGTGGGAGCAATTGTAAGAAAATGGGAGACATACAAGAGCATTGACCATTGCAAAAATCCCAGAACTACACGGAGGGACCTGATGAATGACCTGCAGAGAGCTGGAACCAAAATAACAAAGCTACCATCAGTAACACACTACACCAAGACGGACTCAAATGCTGCAGTTCCTGGTGTGTCTCCCTGCTTAAACCAGTACATGTCTAGGCCCGTATGAAATTTGCCAGAAAGCATATGGAGGATCCAGAGGAGGACTGGGAGATTATCATCCGGTCAGACGAAACCAATATAGAACTTTTTGGCAAAAACTTAACTTATGTCCAGTGCTTCATACCTAGTGTGAAGCATGGGGGTGGAAACATCATGCCTTGGGGCTGTTTTTCTGCAAAGATAATAGAACAACAGATCTGTGTTAAGGGAAGAATGAACAGCGCCCTGTTCAGCGCCCAGTGAGAGTATTGAAGATGGAACGTGGCAGGGTCTTTCAGCATGACAACGATCCCAAACACACCGCTCAGCCAACGAAGGAGTTGCTCCGTAAAAAGCATTTCAAGGTCCTGGAGTGGCCTATCCAGTCTCCAGACCTCAACCCCATAGAACATTTGTGGAGGGAGTTGAAAGTGTGTTGCCCAATGACAGCCCAAAATATCACTGCTCTAGAGGAGATCTGCATGGAGGAATGGGCCAAAATACCAGCCACAGTGTGTGCAAACCTGGTGAAGACTTACAAGAAACCTTTGACCTCCATGATTGCCATCAAAGTTTGTTACAAAGTATTGAGTTGAACTATTGTTATTGACCAAATACTTATTTTCCACCATCATTTACAAATAAATTCTTTAAAAATCCTACAATGTGATTTCCTGGATTTTTTTTTCTCATTTTGTCTCTCGTAGTTGGTGTACCTATGATGAAAATTTCAGACCTCTCATATTTTTAAGTAGGAGAACTTGCTCAATCAGTGGCTGACTAAATACTTTTTTTGCCCCACTGTATGTATGTTTAAGTGGAAACAAGATTGCATGAAATACTAATCAAGTTCATAGATCCTTTTTCTTTCTGGTGCTAAAAGGGAACATTTAAACAAGCACTTTCATACTGGTTACTCTCCAGGCAAAAAGGTAGCAAACAGTCTTTAGTCCAAACCCGATTCCAAAAAACTGGGACAAAATGCAAACTGTAAATAAAAACGGAATGCAATGATGTGGGAGTTTCAGAATTCCATATTTTATTCAGAATAGAACATTGATAACATATTACATGTTTAAACTGAGATGATGTATCATTTAAAGAGAAAAATAAAGGTGATTTTTAATTTCGTGAAAACACATCTCAAAGTTGGGACAAGGCCATGTTTACCACTGTGAGACTGTATCCGCTTTTTTCTTTACAACAGTCTGTAAAAATCTGGGGACTGAGAAGAAGTTGCTCAAGCTGAGAGATAGGAATCTTAACCCATTCTTGTCTAATGTAGGATTCTAGTTACTCAACTGTCCTTAGGTCTTTTTGTCGTATCTTCTGTTTTATGATACGTCAAATGTTTTCTATGGGTAAAAAATCTGAACTGCAGGCTGGTCAGAGTTCAGTACCCGAACCCTTCTTCTGGGCAGCCTTGATGCTGTAATTGATGCAGTATGTGATTTGGCATTGTAATGTTGGAAAATGCAAGGTCTTCCTTAAAAGAGAAGTCGTCTGGATGGGAGCATCTGTTGCTCTAGAACCTGGATATACCTTTCAGCATTGATGGTATCCTTCCCGATGTCTAAGCTGCCCATGCCATGCACACTAATGCAACCCCATACCATCAGAGATGCAGACTTCTGAACTAGGTGCTTGGGTCGTCCTTCTCCTCTTTAGTCCGAATGATATGGCATTCGTCATTTCCATAAAGAACTTCACATTTTGATTTGTCTGACCACAAAACAGCTTCTGCGCTTCTGGATCTTTGTTAGATGCGGCTGCTTCTTAGAACTGTAGAGTTTTAGCTGGCGAGGGCGGATGGCACAGTGAATTGTGGTCACGGATAACGTTCTCTGGAAATGGTCCTGAGCCCATTTTGTGATTTCCAATACAGAAGCATGGCTGTGTGTGATGCAGTCGCACTCAGTATGGTTTTCCGGCCTTGACCCTTACGCACAGAGATTTTTCCAGGTTCTCTTTTTATGATATTATGCACTGTAGTTGATATGTTCAAATCCTTTGCAATTTTACACTGTCGAACTTCTTTCTGATATCGCTCCACTATTTGTTTGTGCAGAAGTAGGGGGATTGGCGATCCTCTTCCCATCTTTACTTCTGAGAGCCGCTGCCACTCCAATATGCTCTTTTTTTATACCCAGTCATGTTAATGACCTATTACCAATTGACTTAATCAGTTGCAATTTGGTCCTCCAGCTGTTCCTTTTCTGTACCTTTTAACTTTTCCAGCCTCTGACTGTCCCGTCCCAACTTTGAGATGTGGTGTTGTCACGAAATTTCAAATGAGCCAATATTTAGCATGAAATTTCAAAATGTCTCACTTGCGACATTTATGTTGTCTACGTTCTAGACAGTTTGTACTTTGTCCCAACTTTTTTGGAATCGGGTTTGTAAGGCAATGCAGAGTGAGATTAGGTTTAGCCAGTAATGTTGGAGACACGTGTTAATGTGTGATTAAAATACCTCTTCAGTTTGTCTATAAAACCGGGTATGTTGCCTTTGCAAGCTAAAAGGTTCTCCTATTGCAGGGGAATTGCATTTAGTTTTAACAGGAATAGACAATGTTTGAAAGCTAGTTCTCCTTGAAAGTGTGAGATAGCAACTTTGTGATCATTGCTGTTTTGTGATGGTGAAGCAGGACAAATTTGCTTGGGAACCTCTGGAGAGCCATAAAGAGTAGGCCTCAACTTCACAGACTGCTTGCAAATTTAAGTGTGAGAAAAATGTAGACAAAATAGTTTGAAACGATCCTCAGATGTGCTGATTGCGCACATACTATGCGAATCTCCTTTTATGACACTTCATTAATAATTAGATGACACTTTGACAATGTATATCTTGTGTCTAAAGTGCTTAATTTGTTTAAACATCAACATCTCTCTTAGCTGCTTGGTGTCTTTCACAATGTAAGCGGTAATGGCGTTTCCATCTTCTTGTCATAGGGTACATTTTTGTGTGAGTGTTTCTGTGATGGTTTCCTGAGTTTTCATGCTACCTTGGTACCTTGTATAGTGATAAATAGCTTATTCTGCGAAATCGTTTGTATTTGTAGTGATATAATATTTACCACCCCAATCAGCACCAATACCCATGTAGTCTGTGGCATTTACATGATGATCTGTTGGTATTAAAAGGAAAAAGTGTGACAAGAAAATATGACCACACCACCAGCAGCAGATGTTGATGCAAGGCAGGACAGAGCCATGCTTTCATATTTACACCAGAGGCTGTGATTACCATCCAAATGAAGCAGTAGAAATTGAGATCACAGCAGGCTACATTTTACATTGTTCTCTTGTCCAGTTTTGTTGAGACTGTTTGCAAATTGTAGCCTCAGTTGCCTGTGCTTAGCTGACAGGAGTGGCACCCAGTGTGGCGTTTCTGCTGCTGTAGCCCATCTGCTTCAGAGTTTGATATGATGTACATCCTGATGTTCTTATGCAAACCTGGGTTGTGATGAGTGGGTATTTAGGTACTGTTGTCTTTCCACCCGCTCCAACCAGTCTGGCTATTCTCCTCTGGCATCAACAGTGTTTGATGATGATGATGTGTGTGTTTGTGTGTCTGTGTGTAGGTGAAGCAGGATTTCTTTGATTTGCTGTCAGATCACCATGTGGATATCCAGCAGCGCTGGAGCAAAGTGAAGGACAAGCTGGAAACAGACCAGCGCTACAAAGCTGTGGAAAGTTCTGCAGCTCGAGAGGAGCTTTACAGGCAATACGTAGAAAAGCAGACAAAGGTATGAATGTAGTACTGTAGTTCTGTAACATGGGAGGCGAGATTTGTTCTAAATCAACTTTTTTGACACATTATAAAAACATAATTTCAAATGTACCAAAGACTTGTTTTAAAATGTAACTGCTCCCAAACTGGATATTACTACTAGTATTATTAGATATTTAACATATTAAATGTGACTCTATTTGTGGTTGTATATGCAGGAACATTTATTGGAAGTGACCAGCAGTCAGGGTTGTAATAAATTATGATTATAACGTGTACAAGTGCGTTAATGATGCAGCAATCTTGGCAGCGTTGCATGCTTATGATCTAAATGAATGTAATGTAAGATATGATCTAAATGAATCTGAAACAAGGGTTAAAAGCTAAGTCAATTAAATCCAAACACAAAAACACTGCATTTATGCAATTCATGACAACATTAGATTAAAATGGATGTTAGTATAACTGAATAATAGACCAATTAGTGAGACAACCTACAAGCTGCTAACAATACTAACTTGACATGCTTTGAGTATACAGGAACTCTACAATCTTTTTTTTAAAATTCCTTTTTAATTTAATTGAATTAATTTTTTTTCTTCATTTAGTTTTTGTATTTTGCAGCATGGTTTTGTTTATACTGTCATTATTGTACATTTTACTTTATATATTAATAAATGGCATATATCTATATATCTATTAAATGTATGTATAGTTCTCTATAGCACTGTGCGCTTGCTGATGTCTGACTCAATAGAACTGTCCTATATATTTGTAGAACATGGACTCTGAGAAAGAGAGGGAGATGGAGCGTCAGGCTCGTATCGAGGCAAGCCTGCGTGAAAGGGAGCGTGAAGTACAGAAGGCTCGATCTGAGCAGACTAAGGAGATTGACCGAGAGAGAGAACAGCACAAGCGAGAGGAGGCCATCCGACACTTCAAAGCTCTCATGTCTGATATGGTCAGCATACCTCTGCGCCTGATACAATAGAATTCATTAGAGACGCACTGACTGCAATTTCTTTTTTTAAATTAAAAATTAGCAACTTTTAAATTTTTTTTTGCCAGTTTCAAATTATTTTATACATATGGCAATGAGTATACGATTTTAGGTTGACGATTTTAACAATTTTTTTTTATAACTACGTTGTGTTCTTGTGTTGTATAGGTAAAGTCAACTGATGTGTCTTGGGCTGATACGAGGCGCATTCTGCGCAAAGATCACCGCTGGGAGTCGGCAGCACTGTTGGAGCGACATGAGAAGGAGAAATTATTTGAAGAGCATGTGGAAGCACTCACTAAAAGGAAGAAGGAGCAGTTCAGACAACTGCTGGATGAAACCACAGCGGTGAGAAGATGCTTCCACGTCCACATTTTCAAAGCATAATGAGGAACATTGTAATTTGAATGTAGTAAATGCTAACATGGATGTCTAATCAGTTGCATTGTAACAGGATTTTTACTTGGTTGTGTAGTCTTGTCACTGTTGTAAACATGCCTGTTTACCAGTTGATAATATAGAAAGATTAGTATATTTGGGAGCAATTCTCATCACAGTATTTCCTGACAAGTAATGTAACACGTAACACAGTTTTGGTATAATATAGTGTTAATAGGTGGGAAATTGTAGTAATTGTTAGATTTTACAGGCCTGTGTTGTATGTTTTACTTTCTGAACGTATATTCCTCTTGATTTAAGTTCAGGCAATTTAAGTAATGTATTTGATTTAAATGGTGCTCAGGTTCCTACTACTGAATCAGCAGTTGGGTGGTATTAACATTCAGTTTTTTTTGTTTTTGTTTTTTTTTTGCCAGATCACCCTGACTACCACATGGAAGGAGGTGAAGAAAATCATTAAAGACGACCCTCGTTGCATAAAGTTCTCCAGCAGTGATCGAGTGAGGGGAACCTGATGTATTTAATTACATTGATTTATTGCGTTGTATTACAAGTTGTTGCTCACTAGTCTTTCTTTACCTTCTAGAAAAGACAGAGGGAATTTGAGGACTATATAAAGGACAAGTATATTACAGCCAAAGCTGACTTCAGAAGTCTTCTCAAAGAGACCAAGTTTATTACATACAGGTATTGGGCTCTTCCTTTTACATTTTGCTTTAAAGCAGCAAATATCATTGGTTTATTTTATTGCTATGAGTTATCCACTGTAAACGTTCTCAGCTCTTCAGTCTAAATTCCTGGGGCAGAAGTCCCTTCCAAAAATGATGGAATCACCACACACATGGCAGTTCCCGCAGAAGTCTTAAAATGGAGTTTTACAAATAAAGGCCAAGTTGCCTGAAAATATATCCTTTTTTTTTAAATAAAAGTATTAATTTTGACGACACACTGTCTAATTTAGTACATCCAATCATCGCCAATAAAAAGCAGCACTGATATGTCCTCTACACAATGTTTACATCAGTCTTATAACTTGTTGTGGGTAATTTTTGACAACAAGCTCTCTTAATGAATGCATTGTTGATGGACTTGCCAAGTTTTATCATAAGTGGTCTCAGGTATAGCCCATAGCTGTATAATTTCATATCAAATGGCTTATGATTATATGAACTTCAAGTCAAGGTAATGGTGTTATAACTTTTGCCTGGTTCTGCCTAAAAGAAGACCATAAAATTCCCTCACTCATTTATGACATGGGATTGCATGTCAGGTAAAGAATTAGAGGGGATTGGAAACAATCAGGCTTCTCATTCAATCAATGGAAAATCATTTTGCTGATAATGAAGATTTGAATACTGCAAAGTGTTAAAGCTTTTCTTCCGATAAGGCGTATCAGCTCCATAGTGCAACGCTGATCTGATGTACTGTTATTCTTTAGTGAAGTTCAGGCCGCGTAGAATTCTGGCTGTTGTAAAAGCTGAAGGAGCAACAAGGGGCTAATTGTGAGGGGTTTATCTGTGATTTTATTTTCCCTGATAAGCAAAGTAATCTGGATAAGCGTGTGTGTGTGTGCGCGTGCATGCGTGAGTGTTAAGTACCCAACTAAGGAAGTAAGTCCATATGTACTAAAACAGCATTTGAATCATTTAACCTTGTGCTTTTCTGTTTAGGTCGCGGAAGTTAATTCATGAATCAGACCAACACTTGAAAGACATCGAGAAGGTTCTACAGAATGACAAACGCTATCTTGTACTCGACTGTGTCCCAGAGGAACGGCGCAAGCTTACCATGTTCTATATAGAGGAACTTGACCGCCGCGGACCCCCACCTCCCCCAACAGCATCAGAGCCTACAAGACGTTCTACCAAATGAGGACTGAACCCACATTAAGAAACGCTGTTGGTGCCTGGTTCTTTAGACCAATAACTGCCTGCTGACCGGAAAAGGTATTGGGTGGAACAAGGCTTACTGATACTTTCACTCTGTGATATATTGTTTTTCTTTGGGGCTATCAGCTAAGGCTTAACAATTGCATTCATAAATGCTACAGTGACTCGTGTGACAGCCCCTTGTTTTTGACCTGGAGTATGAATTTTGAGTCATCTGCTCCTATGAGAGCAGAGACAAAACTTGTATATGCCAGTGTAGTGTTCATTTTCAGTAACCATGTACAACTCTAAATGCTGGACATGTTTCATGTTTCTTGAGGTGGTGTGCTTTTGACATATTGCTGTTTCTGTACACGCTGACTGGAAATAAATGCAACCTCAGGCTTTTAAATTATTCTATTCTTTCTGAAATACGACGCACATTGATACTGTAGCTGGTCAGATGTCATGTTCAGGAAAAGGACAGTTATTTTTGTTGTTTCTGTACTTTACTTAAAAAAATTAAACAAAAGTAGTACACAGCTACATCATCCATCCTAAATCAGTTCAGTGCACCAAACAGCCTTTAGTCTGGTATCACAGGAATGCATGCACCATGAAGTCAAATGGGGAATAAATAAAAACAAACAAAAAGGACTTATGACATAACTGTAGCCTGGAAACATCGAAACATTCCATCCTCTGCAGTTTGTTCAGATGATTACAGAAAATTCTCCCTTTCATTTTGGAAACAAAAGAGCATCTCCTTCCTGTCTCCTTACTGTCCGTACCAATAGAATAAAAGCTAACTAAATGGAACTGGCTGCAGCAGAAGTGCCGACTTTCTTTTTTATATGTGGGGAAAAATGTATAGTACATTCAAGTCACCGCAGTTGTTACATTTTGCTGTACAAGGCCTATAAAGCTCCGCTGTTTTTGTCTTTGTATGGTGAGCTGTAGGCATTGAGTCCAATCTGCCAGTTTCCTTGAAGATTAGCACCCCTCTCTGTTTGTAAAAGACTACAGTGCTACATGCTAGTTTACTTTATCCTGGAATATGTAAAGGTTGTTGGTGGCAGCCACAGCTATTATGTTCTCTGACGGGTGCCAGGCTGTATGAAGAATCTTCTTGCTGAAGTCCAGGCTGTCAACACTGATCTCATCTTTACGCCGCTTGCCTCCTACACACACTTTACGTGGCTTAAGGATGGCGCGAGGTTTGCTGTTTTCCCTAGAGGCCTCCAGGGTGACATCACGCTTTGTGTTACGATCAAACATGCGGAAGAAGTTGTTGTAGGACCCTGTCATCAAGACACTGGGTGAAGAAACATATAAAGATTGCATTTAAAACCTCAGCAAGGTGGTGGTTTTAAATCCTCATCTGTTCACTGCTACTGTACTACATCTGTACTATAAGTAGTACAAG
This sequence comes from Parotocinclus haroldoi, assembly GCA_034779995.1. Lineage (NCBI taxonomy): Eukaryota > Metazoa > Chordata > Actinopteri > Siluriformes > Loricariidae > Parotocinclus > Parotocinclus haroldoi. Next base: position 9,230 of record JAUZST010026695.1, on the reverse strand, counting down.
TTCATGCCATTGCTTACTTTTTTGTTGCAATACAATTTGTCTTTTATGCATGTTATTGCTGATTATTCCTGGTTATAATTATAAATGACATCAAGTAATCGGGCTATTGGTAAATAACTTAAGTATTTAAATATGGTTTGGTAAGGAAGAACAACAGGCCTTTTCTTACAGTGTGTGATTAAGGTTAGGAATCTTTTGCATATCTTTTTGTTTTCGTAAAGCAGGACGAAGCTGATGATTGACATAATGGGGAGATCAAGTCTGAACCCAACCTGAGAGTCACTAAATGTTCTCTTCAGGCCTTTCTATTGCAGCTTTGTTTATTCATGGCTAGAATATGAGATCACTAATTAGGAGAGTGTTAATTAGGATTCCGTTAGGACAGAATCTCAAAATTTGAACATCTCTTTACTCAAACAATTTGGACATGGAACAGTCCGTCTCCAACCCCCAAATTTGAACAAATATTCCAACTCCACCATTCCAATTTAACATTAGGATGTGAGATAAAGTCCAGTAGGTGGCGATAATTCACCAATACAGCATGCCAATATCCATACAATTCTAAGAAATCAAAAAACCGGCTGCGATTATAGGCAGTATGTACATTGTTATTAGTCAATGGGTGTGAATTCAGACACCCCTTCAGACCTGTTGAGGCTGTTTCGGTGATAAGACATTTTAAAAGTAAAACGAGTTTACTTTATGTTCGCTTACACTGCTCACAAAAATTAGGGTATATTTCAAAATAAATATAAGTCAATTAAAGAAAAAAATAGATTTTCATTGAACAAGATTATTAGAAAAGCAAATGAAAAGTCAAAGTTGTTTGATTACGTAAATGAGATGCAAACTCAATTACTGTGATTGAGTAGCAAGTGATATATTAATGGGGGTGAACAGAAGCATGTTAAACTGGATGAGAGAACCACACATTGTGACTGTTCAGTAGTGTGTATGATTTACACCTATAATTTAAGCGGTGTCCTTCATGTCACTCACTTGTATTACATTCATTCATTCTTGCTTTTAACCAGCATGAATGCAGCATGAGCCCCCTGACAACCATGACTAGAAAAAGTGGGGGTAAAACTTAACATATTTAAGTTTACTGCAGAATTGGTGAACAAATCTGGCCATATCAGAATAGCAATAGAATATTAGGGAAGAAATTACAAATGTAACTTAATTTATGTGCGAAATTAATGCAACTCTATGAGATCAAAAAAGGCCGTAAGTAGATATATAGAGGATACTTCTTTATCAGATATTCCATTTTGAAATATCCCCTCATTTTTGTGAGCAGTATAATTATAATCCGAGCTTCCATACCGAATTGTATAATGTCACTTTTATAAAATTCTGCTGAGCGGCTAGTTTGTTCCAGCATATGAATCAATCTATATCGTGATTATAAAAATCTTGCCGAAATGTAGTACTTATATGGCCACTGCATATATAGTAATACCTGTCTGTTCCGTTCCATACGCATTCAAATTTATCAAAGATACAGTCGTTCTCATAGAGGGAGCACAGCTTACTTCTCAGGTAGTCATGGACCTGTACCAGAAATACAGAACAGCAAATTACAAGCTTATTTAAAGTTTGCACATACAAAACGGATTCATTTGTGAAATCTCTAGATCAGAAAACTGAAACTTGCTTTCCATAACTATATAATTCTATTAATTCCCAACTGCATGGAGGAGCTGAGGAAAGTCTTGAAGAGCCACCCTAATTTATTACAGAAATTACAATTATTAATTCACTGTTGTACAATTAATTGTACAAGACGTTATTCGACGTTTTTATAGGTTTGAAATCTTGACCTGCTGCGATGCCCGACACATGTTAATCCAAGTTGTTTGTAGTGTCTTTATCTCTGCATAAATATAAAATAAAACCACAGGTTTTCAAAGAGCTGATGGTGAGAACCAAATATTTCTGCAGTATATTACACACCAGATAGGTGTTTTCTATCCATAAGACTGCAATGAAATGTGAGTGGGTGTTCTGTTAGTGTAAAAATAACAAGCCCTCAAATTCTGATCTTTACAACAGTTTTATAGGGAAGTACCACTGAATGTGCAAAGGAGATTTCTGAGGACCTAGTAATAATTATAGTTGTTCATGACCATCTCTGAAGAGTTTAAACTCCACAGTGAAGACTATTGCTATGCACCTGTATAAAGCTGTGTAATAATCTGTAATTACAAATAACCCATCTCATATTTGCTAATGTTCATTCTCATGAGTCCATCACCAGGTGAACAGGAGAATAACAATAGCGTGCTAAATGAACATTGCTGCAGTTTGCTGAAGATCACATAGGCAGGCCAGAAGTCTACTGGTAAAAACATCTTCAACTCTTTGGTTACAATGAAAAGTATGATGTCTGGACAAAGGAAAACCCTGCATTTAGAATCATTTCCTTGTCCCAGCTGTAAAACATGATGGTGTTAGTTATCATTGTTTGGGACAATCAACAATGATTTCTGTCCATGAACAGAATACAAAGAGAAAGTGGTTCTTGTAGACTAATGTGTGTCCACAAAAGGAATTCATACGCTATATATGTTTGTACAATATTAGAGAGTTTTCCTCAATAAACAAATGATCATCTTAACTCTTTTCTATCTAATTCTTTTAAGTTCTAAGTACGTTTATATTTATACAGAAATATAGAAAATTATTCAAACGGTTCAAGTACCAGTGTAAACATGACTCCTACTTAATAATGCATATTTGAAGGTTTAAGTAAAATGTACATGTTGCTAAGTCAGTACAACTTACTGACTGCCAGCTTTATGTGCTGGATCTCTATGATTAGAAACCAGTGGATAATTAATCTTTAACTGAACCCTGCTGTGCTGCCTGGGGATTTTGGAACAGAGAATTCTGCTAATTGTTGGATCATTAAAATAGATTTTTATACTGATTTCAACATCAGGCTATTGTTCACTTTCTTGTCCGCTTGATCCTGGACAGGGTATTTTGTCAGCAGCACAGGGAACAAGACTGGAATCAATCTATATAGCACTTTACAGACACTATTCAACCTAACCAATGTCTCTGGACTGTGGATGGAAACCGTCATTTGTGGAAAACTAGTCATTTGTGGCTCATCTGATCTGCTGAGTATATTTAGTTTGAGAAGCAAAGCAGGTTAAAACTGCAAAAAAGGTTAGCAGTGATGTAAAATACCAGTACCTGGTAAATCTCCAAAGGTTTGTTCTCCATATTGAGATCCCACACCTTAACAGTGAGGTAGTCACGAGTCATCAGGTAACGGCCGGTGTGGCTGAACTTGACATCAGAGATGGATGATATAATCTCAGAGAAGAATGAACGATTACTGGGATCTTCTGGCTCCTCAAAGACTGGGGATGTTTAAAAAAAACTGGATTAAGATCTGATGACTGCGGAGGTCATTTGAGTACAGTGGTTTTCAAGAAACCAGTTTGAGATGATTTGAGCTTTGTGTCACTGTGTGTTGAAGATGGTACAGTGGGTTCATATTGGCATGGACATGTTCAGCAACAATACTCAGATGGGCTGTGGGATTTACTAGATGATCACTTGGTATTATGAGACCAAATTGCGACAAGAAAATATCCCCCACACTGTTACACCACCAGCCTGGACCAAGGTGGAATCAAGACAGGATCCATGCTTTCATGGTATTTGCTCCAATTTCTGTCCCTCCCATTCAAATGTCACGGTAGAAATCAAAACTCATCATCTTCTGCTGTCTAATTTTGGTATGTCCATGTGAATTGTATCCAACCCTGACAGGAGTCATTCTGCTGTTGGGTTGATCTCATCCTAATCATATATGCAGGCCTAAATTCAAAAACAGTTTCTGCCATGTGATTGGCTGATTAGATGTCTGCATTTAAGAGCAGTTGCAAAGGTGTACCTAATAAAATGGCTGATGAGTGTACATGGTAAATAATAATATATGTAAAAACGTTGGCGATTTCATGCGAGCTTACATTTCGAGTGGTTATCACAGAGCGCAGCAGCTCGCATGTCACACAGCCGGATAGAGCCCTTGCTGCTGCTGTAGACAAATGTATTGCAGTGGTTGGGATGAAATTCTGCTGCAGTGATCACTTCAGTCAGCTCTTCCATATTGGACGGTTTAATATCTACAATGTCTAAAAGGTTATAATGAAGGAGCAGTGTGCAAAAATCGTTCCATGTTAAACACTCTCATAAGGCTCTCTAATATCTTATCTGATAGTCGGACTATCTTAGCAGTGGCAGGGTATCCATCATAGTGTGGTGGGAGATCAAAAGATGATTGCTTTCTGACTGATATTGCTAGATAAGCCATGGTAAGTAAGGGGTCTCCATGCCCCTTAAGTCATCCATTCAGAAGGCACCTTCTCATCTCAGGGCTGCGTTTTCTGACTGCTAATCAATAGCGACCAATGTGTTGGTTGTGTTTGTTTATGACTGGCCCCCAGTAACCATTGGGAAAGACGCCAGCTTACACATTAAAGCCTGAAGATGCAGTTAATAAGGGAATACCAGCTGTGTGCTTGACTGAAGTGTGCACTTTGCTTTCACACGGTCACTTCTCAACTTCTCAAATACAGTTTATATATTATATAATGGCCTGCAAACACCACAACATACCAAACAATACAGCTTAAGGTTATAAAGACAATCATGTTGAGGTAAAAAAGGATTTCGTTTCATTTTACTGAAAGTGTTTATACTTCTAATATGTAAAACATTAACATGTATATGGCAGTGTTTCTCACTTCTGACCTTGAGCTCCCCTTGTTCTGCACATTTTAGTGCTTCTTCTGTTTGAACGCAACCATTTTCAACTTGGTAATGAATTTAGTAATTGGATCATGTCTAACACTAAAACAAGCAGAGTGGTGGGGCTCTATAGGACCAAGATTGAGAAACACTGTTTTATGGAATTTACAAGTCCTTCAGCTAAAGGACTTTTCTCTGACTTAAGTTATATTCAGGTGCGTTTAAAGGATACTGAAGCTTCTGTTGGTGATCTCAAGGTTCCAGAGGTTAATCCTCAAGTCATCTGTGGATATGTATGTCTCATAGTCACTGTTTACTGAGATGGAATTGATGTGATAGGTGTGTGCGTTGGAGAACACTCGCCGAGGTGTAGCCTCCACCATCAAGTCCATGGGCCTTAACACAGGTACCTTAAAGAAAATAGACAAAGATCAAAGCAAAATGAAAACGATAAAAAAATTACTGTTACAGTTTAAAGTACAGCATTTTGAGCTAATCATATATAATGTATATATTTTTTTTAGAGAAAAGCATTTTTGTGCATTTTTAAAGAGGCCCCTGTGATCTATTGTTATACCAGTTAGCACTATGAAGGCACACTGACTGAGCTGAGCTTTTCAAGTATTACACTGCACACGTAACCTAGCAAGAACTCCAGCCATAACAAAGCAATGAATTATAATGAATTTAAATGTTTTTATTTAAATTTGGAAGATGAAGCTATTCATGACCAGTCTGATAATTCCAATTAGCCATTGTTTTTTCAACCTTACAAATGAGGATTTGGAATCTCAGAGAAACAAAGTCAGTACAGCAAATCAAACGTCTTGAGATCTTAATGTATTCACAGCTTATCTGAAAGCCAGTGACACTGAATTCAGCTTTTATACCATCAACAAAAATGAAATTCCAAGCTGTTTTTATGGACTGGTCAGAAATGTAAAAGGGCATCATTAGCAGCTTCACTGGTTTTGTCACCTCCATTTTCCTCACAACATGCTATTTGCTGGTGTAAACTCTGCGTCTTTCATCAAACACCAACCACATCTGATCAGATATCAATGACCTATTATCTATCATATTATATTCTATCATATCATATTATATATCATATTATCATATATAATCATATTATCTCTTAACCCAACAAAGGTGCTGATGCTGTATAACTCTACCTTTACATTTCTGACTGAAAATATTAGCATAAATAACGTCATCTTTAAATTTTATAATTTTATAAGATAAACTTTATTCAAATAAATTAAGTAGGTTTTTTTGTTATTTTGTGTATATTATCTGTATAATAAACAGCTATTGTGAAATTCCGTTCCTCCGGCATTATGATTAGGGTATAGTCTGACCATGATGTTTTTAACTCGAAGAGTACAGTCGATTCTGGTTCCACATCAGGACGCAATCGTTCTGGTCCTAATTACCGGCTGGTCCGATTAAACGAACATGCCCTATGTTACAAGACGGGACATGCTATAATTTATGTAACATATTAAATGTTTATTAAACTTTTATTGTGCGATATATAAAAAGTACAAACAAGAACTACTGTTGAAAAATAAATTTGCAACCAGGTTTTTCGGATTTCCTGAGAGCACAGGAATCCTCCCATAAATCGCGGATCCGCTTTGAACCCGCTAGGTGACTTGTGGCTTCTTTTTCTCAGGTTCTTTGGTCCGATTAAGCAGAATTTTGGTCCAAATAAACGAATAAAATTACATGTATATAATAGGATTTGTTTCGGTACTTTAGGATTTTGTCCGAATAAGCGGCTGGTCCCATTAACCGGAATTGATTGTATATACAGTATATAGTATAGTGCACCCATTTTAAACCACGACCGCGATCATGACTTTTCCTCACTACATTTCCAAACGCTCATCACTCCCACCAAGTGACTCCCTACGTCACACAGTGCCGACTTCCTCGTACGGAACGAATATCATGTGGGATAATACTACGTAGCACTATCCCTGCAAAATAGTACGGCCTCTGCTGAATGTGTATTTACGTTTATTAGCGGATTCCCATGGAAAAGTCTAAATAACATAAGTCGGACTTTTTTCGTTTTTCATTAGTAGCAATTAAATTTATCCTAACGAGGGCAAGTACAAAATTTAAACCTCGGCTAACAAGCCAAGCAGGATGATTCATAGTGGCTAACAACAAACCTTCATACACTTTGAAAACTTCATAAATATTAAATAAGTTTTTTTGCAATAATCCATAATCGTCTTTCATTTTTCTCATGTTCACATACGGTAGTTTCATTTTACCACACGTTTATTTTCAATTCTTTTGAAATAGGCTTAGGTTTTGTGTGATCTCTCTGTCTCCATTTACCTCTGAACCAAAGTCCCCTAGACATCTGAAGATGCCTATTAATCATTCACGTCTCTATCTATGCACACCGGAACATTGCATGCACGTGTATTAACCCTTCTGATTTGGTGCTGTGTACTAATTGCACCTAATATATGTAAGAAGGCAACGTATGCAATGCAGAAACCCAAAGATCTACAGTGCTGGCTGATGTAGCTTTGTTAATGCAGGCTCAGCACTTTTTGGTAAATGTGTTAGAATAGCATCGGCTATCACAATCTGGTTGAGGTACGAGTCGAGGCTGATGGGGATTTCCTCAGTGTCAAAAGCGAGTTTGTTTTTTAGTTTTTCGGATGGAACGGGATGTATTGCCAGGCTTTGAGTCTAAGCCTCAAGCCAATGGGCTGTGATAACAGAAGAACTCAGTGGCTCGTGACTAACAAGCTCACTGCCTCACACTCGGCTGAGACATCATGTGCCTTTACAAAATGCCATACGTCACTTTGCCTGTGTATGTTTGTATTGAAGGGTTTTATACTTACCTGGCGAGTTTACTAAGGCCAACCACTTTTTTACTCGGCAGATACCCTATGTGAACCTGAGGATTAGAGAAAGTGTGTGTATAATGTTCAGTTTACTTTGTTCAGTCTGTTTACTTATCATGGACCTGGTAACCTCAGCAGTGCTTTAGATCTAAATAAACAGCATAGATAACGTTTGCTTTATACAGTTTACCTTGCCAAAGAACGGTACTAGATGATGTTCACAAAGGGAGAACATGTCAATGTCTTTTACTATCACCATCTCGTCATGGTCTTCGTCAAAAATGGCATCATTAAGGACATCTGTGAGCAGAAATTAAATATACGGTTAGTTTTAGACAGTTCTATGGATCCCAGCCTGCCCACTGTGTGAAAATTTGCATGTTCTATGGATACTCTGGTTTCTTTCCTTATTCCAAAGACATGCTTTAGGTCTTTTCTAAAGTCTCTCGGTGTGAGCGAGTGTATGTGTGTACTCCTATTCAGGTATGCACCCTGTGCTAATGGTTAAGTCCAGGTCCCCCTGCGACCCTCAGTGGAATTAAAGCAGGTAAGGTGAGAGTGTGGGTGAGGCACACACATTTTACAAATGACTGAAGACTGAAGGTAATTAATTTGGTATGTTAACGATGGTGTCCAAATAAGTTAAGTTGGAGTCTTATGCAGATCTATTACTGTGAGGAGCATGGTTATAAGACGTTGGGCACCAGTGTTTGTGTAATGCACTCGAAAAGGCAAAGGCAGGGGAACTCAGGTGGTACAGCGGGACAATGTGGCAACCCGGAGTTCAAGCCTGATTAGATCGGTATCATCTGCCTGTTGTGGCAACCCCATGGCTGAGTCACCAAATGGCGAAGGCATAGAGTGGATGTGGCATGCTCTTCTGTGCAGGCATGCTCTCATGGTTGAATTGTTGCCACATGGTATGGGACGTCAACAAGTAGAACTGGCTGTATGCAAAATTGGAGAGGATAAAGGGGTAAAACATTTTTAGATTACAATGAAAGACAATTTTCAGTTTGGAGTGTAAGACTGTATTAATAGTAATTCACTCTGGATAAGGGCGTCTGCTAAATGACATCACAAATATTCTAACGCAGGATACATGTGACTTGAGGTACAAAATTCTGTAATTATTTTGTCTTTATTGAATTAATACATTCTAATTTATTAGACTTTTTTTTCCAAATGAGCTTTAAAATAAATAGAACGGACTTTTTTCTGGATGATTATTCGTACTTATTCTTAGAAAGTAATTCTGGCCAGGGTTTAAATCCTACCTCCAAAAGGCTGGGTCATTGGGCAAGGTCTTAATCCACAAGTGCTAAGATTGTATAAGTTGTAAATTCTCTTGAATAATGATGTCTAAATGCAAATCATTGTTACGTTCAATATTCCAATATAAATCCAATATTTGCTCACTTCTTCAGTCTCATTACAGGTCAGAACTGCTGTTACAATTATCCAGAAACTCTTATTAAACCAAAGTGTGCGTGCGTGCGTGTGTGTGTGCGTGTGTGTGTGTGTGTGTGTGTGTGTGTGTGTGTGTGTGTGTGTGTGTGTGTGTGTGTGTGTGTG